>JASDQU010357515.1:0-11801 GCA_032191745.1 Picea mariana | reverse complement strand
ACAACTATATCATTCAATAAGAAGCCACAAGTATGAGAAAAGAAGAATATGCAACGACTCCAACAACTGGGATTTCTCAGTGGTTTTGCTGATTTATTTTGTGTGTTATCTCTAGAAGAATTGTGATATGATTGTGACGTAGATATCTACCCTTTCTAGGGTTTTACAAAGGGAAAATATAAGTTCTTATTATCAAGGTTTCTTCATTATTCATTTTTTATCTTGTGAAGAGATCTTGTTCATGGTTACATTGTA
Source organism: Picea mariana (assembly GCA_032191745.1). Classification (NCBI taxonomy): domain Eukaryota; kingdom Viridiplantae; phylum Streptophyta; class Pinopsida; order Pinales; family Pinaceae; genus Picea; species Picea mariana. The sequence goes on along the minus strand of JASDQU010357515.1, from coordinate 11,546 downwards.
TTATCAGAAAGATTTTATCTAAGAAAAGTTGGCTGGTTTTTTCCGGTTTTCCCAGGATAAATATTTGTGTATTATTGTGCTTTTATATATTATTATATCTTCATTATATGGTTATTGAATGTAATAGAATATATAATAATCTGGTAAATCTATTAATCTGAAAATTTAAGAAATATAACATGGTATCAGAGTCAGTTACCTTCAGAATAGTCTAATCACTAGAAGGAAGATCATACTTTGGGATAATTTACTACACATAAAATTTACCACCGCAAAGTTTTTTTTTCAAGCTCATTGAGCACTTATTCCAAATATGTTGGGACTCACTCCACCACTAAGAAATTATCCTAACCATAGCACATGTCCTAAAATCCTAGCGTTGACTTTTCAAGGAAGTTGAAATTTTGGGATTTTTGGGGCCTAGGGTTTCCACCAGAGAAAATGATTAACAGTATGAGAGTTGAATATAGGTTAGATGGAGAAAACAATTTTAGATCATGGAAGGATATAATACTTATCATTCTACAAGAGAATGAGATCTTGGATCATGTCATGAAAGTTCTCCCAGAACCAAAAGAGGAAGATGCTAAAGAAAAATATAATAAAAATGAGATCAATGCCAAGAGTATCTTGATAGATTCAATCAAGGACCACTTGATTTATAATGTATCAGAATTGAAGAAATCCAAGGAGATGTTTTATTCCTTAACAAGATTACATGAAAGTAATAATACAAGTAGGAAGCTAACCCAAAGGCATCAACTCAAAAATGTGATGTTGAAAAAGTTAGATACAATTTCTACCTACTTCATGAAGATTTCTCATATCATGGATGATCTAGAACCTATTGGAGATTTAGTGGATGATGCATAGCTTGTAAATAAAATTATTAATGGTTTCCCTTCTTCTTGGGATGATTTTATTCAGATAATTTGTGCAAGAAGGAAATTTCCCAAATTCGACAAGCTATGGACAAAATGTACCTAAGAAGAATCAAGATTGATATCTAAGTCACAAAAGAACAATGATGAAGAGAATCAAGATCTTGTTTATCATAATAAAATAAAATAAATAATAAACACAAGTCCAAAGAAAAATAGAAGTTCAGTTCCACATCACAAGAAGGGCATGCGTAATATTAGATGTTTCAACTATCAGAAATTGGGACACTTTACGTATCATTGTCCTCAAGGGAAAGGAAAGAGAAAACATCATGCACATGCAATAGATATGGAGGAGTAAACATCTCATAAGAAGACAAAGGAAACAAAATATGAAGATTATGTCTTTGTCTCATCTCTCACAGGTACCATCACTCAAAGAAGTGATATTTGGCTAGTGGAAAATGGTGATTCCAAGCACATGACTGGGTTTTGAAGTTTTCTTACAAAATTGGCATTAAATATTTCATCCCTTCAAATGGAACTTGGGGATGATTCCAGGAATGTAGTAAAAGGAGTAAGAGAAGTCTCCTACCAGCTTGATTCAGGTAACTCTATTTCGTTATAATAAGTATTGTTTGTACAAGGTTGAAAAAAGAATCTTATTTCTATTTCTTCTATAGAATATTGAGGATTCAAAGTATCTTTAGTTGATATCCAAGTTCTCCTATGTCCTAAGAGTTCAAGTATAGATTCAAATACTATTATTGGTGTCCAAGAGGGAGGATTGCATAAATTGAAGGGAAACCCAGAAAAATTCCTTGTACACAACAATTTTACCTCTAGTGAGCTATGACACCGAAGAATTTCTCACCTCAACTATAGAGCCTTACCGGTTTTGAGAAATATGGTTACAGGTCTATCAGATATGTAGGTAGAGCATGATGGACTATGCAAAGAATGCACACTTGGAAATAATTCCAAAGGATGCACACTTGAAACATTGATTGTTGGTCGAGCTCAAAGAAAAACAATCAAACTATGTCTTAGACTCTAATTTGGAGTGGGACAAGGGAAATAATATCATCGATGTAGAACTTATTGCTACCACTATGAATGAAAATATCCAACTGAAAGAGTCAGAGGAGCTTGAGGAGGGGGAGCACCTCTTCCATTTATATATGTGGGTGAAGGGGACTCCACTACTTTTCATTGTTGATAGTGATACCTAGAAGAACATAATTTGGACCAAGTTCATCAAGAGATTGAAGTTTTTGATAATGACACACCCACAACCATACACCATTGGTTTTTTGATATAGGGAAAATACCTCCATGTCATCTAACAATGTATCCTATCTTAGAGCATCAAGACCTTCAAAGATGAGGTATTGTGTGATGTTTCCCCACTTGAAGATTTTGATGTTCTTTTAGGAAAACCCTATATGTGGAAATGTCATGCTATTTATTAGTTCATACCTCATAGTGTGATTGTTACTTTGGGAGTTTAGATTTATAGGGTACCATAGGTAATTCCAACTACTGCAGTTTCCTTGATCTTGGCCAAGTAGTGATGAAAGTAATATCTCAAACTAAAAAATATGTCCTCTTAATGGTTTGGTCAGAAAGTGAATGGAAATTTCATTGTGACTACCATTTCCTTAGAACAGGGCCTCTCTATACAAGAGAAGCAAGTGGACATGATTGTATAGGAATATAGATATGTGTTCTCTTCACTTTTAAGGGTTCCTCTGCACCACTAGGTCAAACATTCAATTGACATGAAAATCAATGCTCCTTTATCTAATGGTATAATATATAGATTCTCTCTTTTGGATAATGAGGAAATAAAACATCATCATATTCAAAATATCATCCAAAAGGGTCACATTTAACCAAGGTACTCACCTTGTTGTATCCCAATTGTGTTGGTGCAAAAGAAGGATGAGACATGGAGACTTTGTATTGACTATAGAGCCCTGAAAAAAATCAATGTCAAGAATCAATACCCAATCTCCCCAATTGGTGATATTTTTTATCATATTAAGGGTGCCAAGTTATTTATTAAGACTAATATGAAGTTAGGCTACCACAATGTCCTCGTTGACCAAATTGATGTATGGAAGATCACATTCAATTCTAAAGAATACATTTTTGAGTTGTTGGTCATTCCTTTTGGCTTGACTAATGCTTTTGAAACATTCATTAGGATAATGGATGATAGATTAAAATTGTTCACAAAATATTTTTTGGTCATATATTTTGATGGCATCCTCATATTCAGTAGAACTTGGGTAGAATGTTTGCAGAACATTCAGCAAAACTTGAGCACTCTCCGACAACAAAATTTATATGCCAATCTGAAGAAATGCTCATTTGGCATGTAAAGAATTCAATATCTAGGATACATTGTAAATGAACATTGGTGTAACACCCCTCTTTCCCCTAGTCTATAATTATAAGTGTTATTGTGGAAAAAAGGAAGTCGAACCATGGGTGATCAAAGATAAACAAGGGACCTTGATAGTTTTTTTAATGTTTCTATATATATGTATAAATATCTGTGTCCTTTCTTTAATAAAATAAGAGAATGTTGAGTTACTACTAAAGGGATTTCATTCACACGTTACAATGTTATAGGAGGAGTGGGAGAGAGGGAGGCCATCACTGTTTGGAATGAATCTTCTTGGAAGTACCCTGCATAATTAAACATGATATGGAGCTGAACTTCCCTTAGCCATGGAAACTGAATCCAAATCAAGATAGTAGTTGGAATAATTTTTGAAAGAGTTAAGAACGTATGGAAAAGTAACTTCAGGAAGTTTCTAGCACGATCCACAAGGTCCCGAGGGAAGAAGGCGACAAGAAAAGGGAAGGAAAAGAACGTAAGGGGTCACTATAGAAGATCTCTTTGAATTCCTCTCGTCACATCGCATCCTAGCTTGGGGATGGCTGGTTGAAACAAAGTTGAACACAACCTTGGATATGGTTGGGTGGAAAGTGGTTCACTCTAGAACAATATTCAACATATCACAATTTTCTATAGATAAGTGTCTTGTCTACATTTTTATAATGATATGAATATGTGAATAGATAAATGAACATTATAATATCTAGATGTAACCGTTTGGTATACAAATCAAATTGTACATTTTAGAGATACCAATAATTGTGCAAAAATGTGTAATTTTGTGAAAAGTTTTACATTCTTGCTTGCGAGTATTTCATGTCTTGTGGGATTTATTTACAAGTGTATGACTGTGATTAAAGATGTGTTTATGATATGTAGGAAATGATATGAATCTGTATAATTTTTAGGCATGCGTATAATTCAATGTTTTCATGCTAAATTGAGGGGAGATATGCCCCTACTCACTTTGTGTATCATTGAAATCCTATGGCATATGCCAATACTCTCATATGTACACACACACACACACACACATATATATACTCTTGTGTATTTTCAACATGTGCCACAGTGTTTAAATGCTCAATCCCAACTAGTCCTTCAAAGGACAGGGTACCATGAAGAAACCATGGAGTACCTTGGTCAAGCATGAGCCTCCTTGAGGCTTATTAAAACTTGAGAAGGACTCAATAATATTGTTACACTAGAGGAAAATCCTTAACTCATTCCATAAGAGTTGTGGCCATGGGTTTGGCATGATGAATAAATTCGGTCCCTTTATCGGGACATGGTTGATATGTGACCTTAGTCGTTGATTGGGTTGAAAGGGAAATATCCTGACCCTTCGTCAGGACTAAGAACAAAGCCATACTCCAAAATAAATAGGGGTTGTTGATCTCTTGAGGACTGGTTGTGAACGATCCTAGATATTTGGGTCCATGGAGATTAACATGGTCAGAGCCTCCTAGTCAAAATGACCTTGGAAGTCTCAGCAACGACCTAGACCATCCATCAGGGTGAGGCCATGATGAAAAATCCACTGTAGATCTTGGTAAATATCACTAGGATGGGACTGAGGAAAAATAATGACATCAACATGACGTACCCTACTGACTAGTATCTCCACTGTGTCTCAAGAAGAGTATGTGCTACTTGGTAATCGGAAAAAGGGGCAAGGGAGAGTCCTTGTCGGATCTCCACATGAGTCGGGTGTCCTAAAAATTGAGCCATCATATCCAAGAGATGGAGACCCTATGTTAATATCCCTTGTCCTAATGGAAGAAGGCCACATGTCACCCTAAGAAATTCCATGTGTCAAGAAGTATGTGTACCATGTGCCACCCTATGTTTCATGCCACACCTCAGTAGAATATGGAAGAATGGCCAAGTACCAAGACTCAACGGACTCATGAAATTTAGGTTCATGGAAATTTACCTCCGTAAGTCCATCATTCTACAAGTCTGCGAAGGGAAAATGACTAAATGACGAAGGGCATCTCTGGAGGACCTCTAATGTAGACATCGTGCAAGGGGTTTGTGAAAAATCCTCCACCACAGAGTAATTATGGGTGGCCTTTGTGTTCGAGTTATGGGAGGCTTTCTTGAATGCCCCTTTCAGGATGTGTGTCATTGTTTCTCCCATATACTTCTCAATCTGGAGAGAAATAGGTGGGCTTGTGGCCTCTTTACCCTTTTCGGCAGATTTCGACATTCCATAGTCATGTGCTCTAGTTTCTATGTAAGCGTCACCTTTCATCATATAAACGTTTGCAGCCGAGGGATTACTAGAAGATGAAGGGGGTCCCTGAATACCCCCATCTATGCTCGTAGAGTCTTGATTCATATTTTTCCCATGTGAAAATGGGTTCATTAACACAACAGGTTGTTGTTGCACCAATAACTTCCGGGCCTCCACATGTCAAGGGCACAGGTGAGTCGGATGGTTCTTCATGCAAAGGTTACACAAATATTTCAACTTTCTCTTCTCTGTGTTTCCCCCACCAACACTGTTGTTTGAATTCTTATCCCCCTTACCCTTCTTGTTTCGTTGTTTTTTCTTTTTGTCAGGCTGCTCATTAGGCTTCAGGTTTGTCGAATGCACACTATGGATGTCTGACGTTTGGGTAGGGGGAGTAGCCGAACCAGAGGTGTAGTTGGTCGTTGTCTACTGTATCGACAATTGTTGCAATTGATTTGACAACTGATCAGTGGACCTTTCTTGTGTTAAACCAACTATACCATAGGCATGTGGTCTACACTTTTGTTTGTCCTTGTCAAGGAAAAATATCATAGAGTAAACCAAAATGAGAGTATATCAGTTCGAGTTGTTGTGCTCTCATTATCGCCTCCTCCTCTGAAAACACTCCCGATGTTCCAAAGTCCTTGTATAATTGAGGTACCAAAGACTTCAGGAACCACTCCAGTAGGAAATCTAGTGGAACTTGTACCTTGATCAAGCTCTTCCGGTGCTGCCATTGTTGGATGTAATCCGAGATATGATCAGCCTTCGTCTTCTCAAAGTTGGCGAACAATTCGGTGTCAGTAACATATCTCATAGGTAGTTGGAAATGGTTCATAAAAACCATCACCAAATCACTAAAGTAAGAGTATCTTGAGTGGTCAAGCTCGATGTACTATTTTGTGGCACCCCCAATGAGAGTGCATTGAAACAGATGCAACTGTATGGAGTCGTCTCGCAGCGAGTTCGATGAGCACCATAGGTGGAAGGTTGTCATGTGATCACCTGGGTCTTTGCCGAGCTAGCCTTTGAACTTTGAAATATCTGAGCGCAACTTAGCTAGCATGGGGGGCCAACGTGGATCATGACAAATTGGGTTGTTAAGCAACCTTGACAATTATGGCAGATGTAACGTTTCCAGAAATGGTATCTTGGGCTGGGTACTATGTACATGAAAAAGGGATCCTGGAGTTTGACTAACACCAGGTTGCCAAGAAAAGTTGGGCTATTGTTCAGGGTTCTGGTAAACACCATGGCCTTGAATAGTGTATGGATACTACATTTGTTGGGACATCATCAGATGATTCCCATAATTGGACATTGAAGGCTGGGCAGGTATTTCTCCCTACATTGTGTTCCAAATATTCTAGAAATTGTTGCTCCCTGTCGATCCAATCAGAATAGTTACAAAGCCTTTCCCAAGATTCCATTGACCATGGAAAGGGTTTCGCTTGTTTGGAATCCCTAACGAGGGAACTGAACCTTGCTAAGAATTCCAAAGTCCTTGTGAGGATAAAACTTTTTTGTTTGCCTCCTGTGTAGGAATAATACTCTGCACAGGATTTTTTTCTCCAAAACCAGGGTTGCCCCCGACCGAGATGGCAGCCAACAAAAAAGTGTTATTACCAAATGCCTCGAACAAGGAGAATGACATGGATCCCACTGGCATGGTGTAAGAAGAAGATTCTGGAATTCCTTCTCCAAATAGGGTGTAGTTCGTGTTCGGCCTAACGGGTGGTTGGAAAGCACTGCCAAGAGAGGGGGACGGAGGAGGCATATGCCCTCCATCGTAAGGGATAGCTTTATAGGAGGTTGAGGTGCCCCCCATGGACCCTTACAAGGGAGCGTTCGAGCTCCCTTCCCCCAAACCCATGGTCTATAGGGTGGAGTAGGTAAGGATGGAGTTCTTATCAAATTCGGGCATCTCGTATGAAAAGGGAGGGCCCTTAGCACTCTGTGTGAATGGAGCAATGGTTGTCACTGCTGACGAAATTTGACCAATGCCTGAAGTAGAGGTGGTCGAGACCATTGTGGTCCAGATCGAAGAAGGTGGGTTAGGAGGTGGAATTCCCCCTGTGGTGGCAGTTGTTGAGGGAGTGTTAGGACTCCCTAACAAAGAAGAAACATTTGCTTCCATAGCTGCTTGCAAAAATGTCTGACCCTCATGATGCATTACCCTCGGGGCAACAACTTGTACCAATATTGGCACCAACAGGTCAGTGTTCGGAGGGTTGGTTGGCTCAAGTTCTTCTACTCCAAATTCAAAAATAGTATATTCCTCCAGATTCAAGTGTTCTCCTCTAGGAGCTGGCTCAGGCACGGTTTCCTATGGCCCGGTCGCTTCAAATGACCCTTTTTGGTCAAGTCTTTGTTGTAACGGTGACGGTGGTGGCTCCAATGTGACCGGCAGTAGGCCCTGAAGCCTTCACGACTAGTGGAGATCTTGTTATTACACCTTGTGAAAATATCAACGACACAGTAAGGATTTTACTAATGTTTAAAAAAATGCACACACTAGAAAAGTCCCTACTAGATAAACCAAGAAAAACACTATCTAGTTGGAAGAACAGTTACGCCGGCCAACACTAGAGCAACTTGCCGATACAAGTGAAACTCCAACATGGAAGCACCCTCCAGGTATATCTACAAAGTGTGGCCCAACGTCTGCCCTAGGTACCACGGTATACCCCCATAGCACTTGTGTAAGTCTCTAGAATAAAAGAAACTAAGTTTCCAGCTCGTAAACAGTCACCAGGAGGATACAGTCGACAATCAGGTGGACCAAAATGAGCAGGTTAACAAGTCTGAAACCTACCAAGGGTATCAAGAGCAAGTGGCCTAGAAGACAACTAAGTATCTTGAATGGATTAGAGGTCTACGAAGCTCCATAGGAAAATGCAACTGACAGTATCCCATGACAAGTCCTCAATATGTGTTCCCCACTATGCTTGGTCCAGCTTTGGATGGGTTATCTCTGCTACCTTTCCTCACATGACCTCGTTTTTATACCCTCTGTTAGAGGGGGGGTGGATAAATTTCATGTCCCTAGACTTTTTACACTCCCTAGATCTTATTCCAATGTTTGTTTATAATCCTTGAAGCATTTCCTCTCCAACCTAATTCAAGGCTCTAGCCTAAACTAGTTTATTGACCCTACAAACATAAAGTCTAATTGATTTTAATTAGAGTTTTTTTTAAATGGCTTGTTTTAACTCAAGGAAATGGTAGTGAAACTAGTGATGTGTATGGGAGACGAAGAAGGATAAATAAACGAAACTGAAATAAAAATTACTTCTAGTTAAAAATAAAGATTTGCAACTAACTCTTTAACAAACTTTTCATAACTAACATTTTTCAAGATCTTTAGCTAAAACGGAATTTCACTCGACTACGAGCTACTTAAATTCTATGAAATTAGTTAAAGAACTTAAAAACTGAACTCTTTTTCCTTTGAAGTAAAATAAATTAACCCTAACTACTTTACCAAACTAAGAAATGAAAATCTTTTTCTATTTTTTTTAAATGCTTCAAACAAGAAACTTGAAATAAATTATTTTTCTTTTTCTTTAAAGAAAGAAAAAGGGGGAAAAGTTAAAGACAATACAAGACTGCAACCTACCTCTAGCCACTGCAGATCGTGGGGAGTCACTAAAGACACCAAACAAGCCGATCAAAGACTCAAAGACTCGCTTAAAACCCTTTCGATGTAAACACAAGAAATATTTAAAAAGATAAGCAAAATCACATCTAACCCAAGCTTTGACTGTAAAAATAGAGACAATGGAATCAATCAAGAAACCCTGAGAATTAAAACTTGAATCAAGGAAGAGGTTGACTGCCTCTTCTTAAAAACAGTTTGTTGACACATGTACACTATTGATGCTTAAGCAAGCTGTGTATGTACGTGGGATGTCTATAAAGCAGGGTGCGTATGTACGCGTGCTGAGCCACAACAGGCCGCGTACACCTCTTCATTTCTTGAAAAAAAGAAATGAAATAGACTAACTAATAGGGAAGGGAGAACTAGTATGACACCAACAAGTGACCAAAATCCCTTAAAGACTCAACAAAATCAACAAGAAACTCAAAAGGTATAAAACCAATTAGACACCCAAAAGATCCCCTAAAACCCTAGAGGCTTCCCCAGTATGATCACCATTTCTTCTAGTGGGGAAAATCCCCCTATGGATACACCAGGGTTTACAATGTAGGCAGATCAATAAAAGTTTAAAATTATCCCACTTCTCTAACTACCCCAAACATACCCCAGACTTATGAAAGAAAAGTAAAATGAGAAGGATCTGGTAATTGTACCTTTACTCCACATTTGGTGTTGATCCTCTAGCGCTTGATAGCTTCGTTGATTGCAAACCTCCTCCCAAAGGCTGGCCTACATTCAAAGAAAGATAAACAAAAAAATACAAGCATACATTTCATACATAAATAAGGGTTATATGTTAGAATAAAAATATATAACAAATGCAAACATTTGACACATCATGTTTTGTGACAGGAAAAGTACTTTGTTTATTGATAATACAATGATTACTTACAACCAAATTTGGCTATTGCTCCTTGAACTTGTTCTAGGCTCCTCTTCACCAAGCTCCAAGTGCACCTCCACATATCTTTCTCCTCTCAACCTTCTTCTTGGGAAATGGAATGGGTTTGTGATGGAGAAAAAAGGCAAATTGGGGAATTCTGAGGCAATTCTCACAACAAGGTTGCAAATGCTTGGGGCAAGGAGGGGATGTGAAATGGGAAGAGTTTCACTGTTATTATGTCTAGTTATGGAATGAGACCCCAACACCTCCTTTTATATGACAAAAGGATGGTTATTTGGTTGGGTGATGGGCTATAGGCAGTGGATTACTTGGGAAACTACCCAATAGCCCGTAATTTCAACGAATTCCTTGCAACTTTTTAATTTTTGCAACTTTTGCAAGTATACGCGGGTTGTAGTGGTGCAAATAGCGTATGTACATGGGATGTAGTGGTGCAACAAGTGTATGCACATGGGAATTATTGGTTCAGGGCTCGTACATCTTCAAAAAATGAGTTTTTAAGAAGAGCAACTCAGTGATGGCTAGGAAAAAATATCAAGTAAGAGGGTTAAGTGTGAGGTATGCATGTATGGATAAATCTAGGGTTATAACACTCATGAAAACTAGGGTTGTGGAAATTTACCTCCAAAATTTTGTTAGTCCACAAGTCCGCGAAGGGAAAAATGACTAAGTGTTGAGACTCCTCAGATTCATAAAATATAGGGCTGTGGAAACTTACCTGCGTGAGTCTATGAGTCCATGATTTCACAAAGGAAAAAATGATTAAGCATTGAGACACCTCAAACTCATGAAATCTTGGGTTGTATAACTACACCTCTGCAAGTTTGTGAGTCCATGATTCCATTAAGGAAAAAAATGACTAAGTGTTGAGACTTCTCGAAATCATGAAATTTAGGGTCGTATAAATATCACCTCTACGAGTTTGCAGATCCAATAGTCAGTGAATATGGATAAATGACTAAGTGTCGAGAATTCTCGGGCAAGCTTGTGGAAGGAGAATTATAACTATATTGTAGCCGACAGTTCACAAGTCTGTGAATCCACAATTAAAAATGTGTTGTCATACAAAATACCTTGAATAAGTAAATAAATTTGGAGATGAAAATGGAAGAAAGTAAGATACATAAGGTAAGTCGAGACAAACATTTTCACACCCCATCGCTTAGAACCTTTAATGGCTCAGGTATATTACAAAGTGGTATTAGAGAAGGCAACTACATTTTCCCTACTTGGGCTCATGAAAGAGTTAAATAAGTTTTATTTAAAAAAATATAAAGGGAATCATATACTGTCTTACCCCATTTATAAGAACCTACTTCTTCCCATTCAGGTGATCAAGTACTTAGAACCTTGAGGGTGTTGGAATTTTTTGGCCATGACGTAATTTCTTCACCCATAAGAATGTATCTATGGCTTTAATGGCCCCCCACGTATTCCCTAATAGACACCTG
>JASDQU010357508.1:9744-21662 GCA_032191745.1 Picea mariana | reverse complement strand
ATGGAGCAAGAGTCCTCTCCGATACAAGTCCAGGCCGGTGGTGATGGAAACTGCTACTACTGACAGGACAAATCTGATGAAGAAGAAGAGAGATGGGCCCTCCAGGGCCATGCTCAAGTCAATCCTGCTCTCGATACTCCATGTCTAGGACTATGTGGGCCTCGAGACATGATCTCCTAGTTATCCCTAGATATCGGGGATAACAAAGACCATGATCCATGATCAAGATCTTCCAATGTGCTTATGGGCAGAAGCATAAAAAACAACAATATATGTACAAACCGATTGTCCCATAGAGAACTTGGGTTCAAGACCCCGGAAGAGATGTTCTCCGGAAAGAAGCCAGAAGTAAGCCATCTCAAAATATTTGGCTGCCCAATATTTGTACATATTCCAAAAGAGAAGAGAAACGAGATGGACCCTTCAGGAAAGAAGGGAATATTTGTTGGATACTGTGAGGTCTCCAAGGCCTTCAGAGTTTATACACCAGGTCACCATCATATTGAGATCAACAGGGATGTGACCTTTGATGAAGATGCAACACTCAAGAAATCAAGAAGATGCCAACTTGAAGAAGAACCTGTAGCTCCCAGAGTTGTAGAACCAGTGAGGGAAGTCATAGCTTCCCCTGATGAGGAAATTCTAGAAGATCATGACATAGTAGAATTTCAAGAACCTCCCCAGATGACGATCTCCCACAAGGGAAAGCCAACTTGGGCAAGGGAACTTATTCAAGATGGAGAGAAGTATGGTTTCCCCGAAGGAACCACGAGACAAGTGAAGAGACCTAAGCCATTCTCCAGTTATATGGCTTTGATGTGTGATCTCTTAGAGAAGGAGCCTACCTGTTTTGAAGAAGCCATTCAGAAGAAAGAATGGGCAGATGCCGTGACAGAAGAATACCAATCCGTTATAAAGAATGATGTATGGGAAATAGTTCCCAGACCGAAGAGCAAGGATGTGGTATCTTCCAAATGGATTTTCAAAATAAAACATGCTGCTGATGGAAGTATTGAGAAGTACAAAGCAAGGTTTGTCACTCGTGGCTTTTCTCAAAAGGAAGGCATTGACTATGAAGAGACATTTGCTCCTGTAGCCAGATACACTTCGATCATAACCGTCATAGCCCTTGCAGCTAAGATGAAATGGAAGTTACACCAGATGGACGTAAAGACAACTTTCCTAAATGGTGTCATTGAAGAAGAAGTGTATATAGAACAACCTCAAGGATTTGAAGTTGAAGACAGGAAGACTCATGTCTGTAAGTTGAATAAGGCTCTGTACGGATTGAAGCAAGCTCCTAGAGCTTGGTATGGAAGGATTGTCAGTTTTCTGACGAGCTTGGGCTTTACCAAGAGTAAAGTAGATTCTAACCTTTACTTCTAGGTTATGAATGATGAACCGATTATATTGTTGCTGTATGTGGATGACTTATTCTTGATTGGAGAAGAAAAACTCATCACTGAATGTAAGAAGAAGCTTGCTGTAGAATTTGAGATGAAAGACCTTGGCCTAATGCACTATTTATTAGGTCTTGAGGTATGGCAGAGCCTAGAGAGAATCTTCCTTAACCAAGGGAAGTATGCAGTTGAAATCCTGAAGAGATTTGATATGTTGGAGTGCAAGTCCATGAATACACCCATGGAAACCAAGTTGAAGCTCCTGGTCGACACTTCGTCGGAATTGATTGATTCCACGCTGTATAGACAGATCATTGGATCGCTGATGTATCTGACGAACACCAGACCAGATATCTGTTTCGCTATGAACACTTTGAGTCAGTTTCTGGTAGAAGCCAGACATGTTCACCTAGTTGCTACAAAACATGTGATGAGGTACCTTAAGGGTACATTAGATTGTGGTCTCAGTTATGATGGAGATCATGACTTCAGACTGAGTGGGTACATTGATTCAGATTGGGCTGGAAGTGTCTTTGACAGGAAGAGCACTTCAGGATGTTTTAGTCTGGGGTCAGCCATGATCTCATGGCAGAGTAGGAAGCAATTAAGCATTGCTCTCAGCACAGCAGAAGCAGAATACATTGTTGCATGTTCTGCCAGCTGTGAAGCCATATGGCTTCGAAAGTTGTTGATAGGTCTATTCGACCTAGAGATGGAAGCAACCATGATCCTATGTGATAACCGGAGCTGCATAAAGATGATAGAGAATCCTGTATTTCATGACAAGTCAAAACACATAGAGATTCGATATCACTACATCCGTGACATGGTGCAGAGAGGAGCCAAGCTCCAATATGTTAGCACAGATGAACAGGTTGTTGATGGGTTGACCGAGTCTCTATCTCGCGTAAAGTTTGAGCACTTTCAAGATAAGCTTGGTATAGTTTGAAAGGACCTCCCTCGAAAGGGGGAGTGGTGTTGTGTTGCCAGCCTAGTGTTGTGATGCCAGCTTAATTGCTGTGATGATGTGCCAGCTTAATTGCTGTGATGATGTGCCAGCCTTGTGCTGTGATGATGTGCCAGCCTCGTGCTGTGATGATGTACCAGCCTCGTGCTGTGATGATGTGACCAGCCTCGTGTTGTGATGATGATTTATTAGTTTTATACTAATCCATGTTGATGCAGATGATGATACCATTCCAACTCTCTGTTGGGAATGATGATTTTGATGGTGAGAAAAACTTCCGATGATTTATAGATACGTCAGTCAGTGTTTCAAGATGCTGTTGATGATGCTATCCTCTCTCTCGCTCGATGCTGTTGTAGAATACCTTCTTATTAAGGGGGAGTGTTGAAATATTGTAACTGCAAAGAGTATTCTATCTATTATTGATGTATTTTTCATTAGATCAATCCCCTTTTGTCGATTGATCATGTCGGGTATTGTGAATGACCAAATCCACTTTTGCGGATTGGTCAAACCCTAATTGTAATAGGCTAAATGAAAAGTCGGCCCCATAATATATTAAAGTGGTTATAACCACCCAGAATGAGAAGTCGGCCCTGCCAGTGAAAAGACACCTCAGTTCAACGCCTGTCAGATTGTATAAATAAGAGAGGCTAGCGCCTCATTTATTTACTCACTCACTCACTTGTTCATCAGAGTGCAAGTTCAGAGCTGCAGTTGGAGAAGAAGGAAGAGAGAGAGGCACATTCTTAGGAGAGGACTTTCTGTATTGTTTGAGTTATCTCTTGGCATTGTATTGGCTATCTATATTAAGGAAGTTTTTGCTGGGTTTTCTCCCACATGAGGGTTTCCCAGGATAAATGATGTGTCTCTTGTGATTGTGTATTTCTCAGTGATCCTATCTATGCTATGGTTATCTAGTAAATTGAAAAGAAACCTAATAATAGCTTAAACCTTAACAATTATCATAATCAAGTGGTTGTAGCAAACAATTGCTACAACAACAAGATCTAACCACATAAATCAACAAGTAAACCACCCAACAATTAGCCAACCACCAATAGAACAATAACCAAGGTTTACAAGTGAATTTTAGCAGGATTAGTGAACAGAGATTAAAAGAAGATGAGTTTTCTTCAAGCCTAATGGTTGTAGCATCAATTTTTAACATCAATGAGAATTACTAGGCTAATCAAGATGCCCCTACGACACAAGAGAGATTATAACATATAGAATCAATTCCAACTTGAGCAATTTCAATATCTCTAAAAATCACGCATATCAATGCAATGATTTTATATCTCCAATGCAAGTAGATTAGTGCCTTATCAATTGGGTTAATGGAGTCTCTTGTCTAGGAGCTAGGGTTTGTTACTTCTCTAGGGTTGTAAGTATTTTTACTCCCTAGAGCAAATAAAACCTAGCAAGGTAAATCAAGGAGGGTGTAAGCATTTTTACTCACCTAGCAACATTTGCAAAGTAGCTTATTCAATGATAACAAAGAAGACTTGATGGAGGGTGAATGCCTTTATAATCCTCCAAGGGTTTGGACAAATTTAGCTTGAAAAAAGAAGAAAAATACAATTAATGCAGAAATTCCTTACCAATTCCAAGAAAAGCATGAAGAAACCCTTTCTTGTCAAGCATATTCCATAAAAATCACCAAGAACAAGCATCCAAGAGATAGTGCTTAGCTTATTCCTCCAATAGATAAGTAATAGCATCCACAAAACATAAGAGATAGATAGTGTGCCTTGCCCAAGTAGGGCGAAAATTTCAGCCAACAAGTATGTAATTCTCAAGTGAGTTATGTCCAAAATGACAAAGGGGGTGACCTTTATTTATATGAGGTCACCTAAAACCCCTTTGTCCACTTTTTAAAAATCCAATATCAAATTAGAGAGGCCGACCTCCCTTTTTGTCCCTTTACATCTTAAAATTCAAATTTGCAAAATGAAAATCCCCTTTTAGGAATGAAGCCATGCCCTGAAGGGTAACGTAGGGCCTCTAGGAGAGATGTTGAGCCTTTGATGAAGAACGTTGGGTCTCCAAAGGCCATAAATCATGCCACCAAGTGCTCTAGCATGTGCCAAGTGTCTCTCTCTTCATCAAAACATGATCATAACCATCAAACATTAGAAACCCCATCAAACCCCTAGCCTTCATGTGAGGTCTAGGGCATAAAAAGTGATGTTTTGGGCCTTCCAAAGCCAATGTTAGGGTGCAAAAGGCTGGAATGTGCAAGTTCTCTCAAAGGCAATTCTCCTCTTCCCATGTGTCTACGGAGAGGGGGCTCATCATCCAACCTGTGGGCCTCATGCCCCAATGAAGGTCCAAGGAACCTTGTGCCTCCATGATCAAACTTTCACCTATCAAGGACCTGCAAAGACAAACAAGAACGCCCTCTAGGGGTCCACAAGTCGCAATATTATGCCAAGTAAGCCATTTCTAATAAAAAAACCACCTGAACATGTGCATCAAAACCCCCCTTTTCAAAATAAACAAATGCTCAAACACCTTATACAATTTGCCAAATTTGGATATGGGAGGGGTGCCATAATGCCCTATTGGTGAACCAATCCCTCAAGTAGGGGATGTTCCCAAGGAGAATCTTTTCTAGGTCATGTAGTGAATGTGAGGTGGATGGGATTAGACTTCTAGGTATGGGGTTTCATGACATACAAGGGCTCGTATTGTCTCATTTATGGGCCCCTTTGTTGAGGGATAGCCACATCCTTTTCCTCTTTTTATTTTTAAAGCATATTTTGCCAAGCCCTTTATTAGCCATTTATATTGCATGTGTCACCAAGTTGAAGACAATAAGGGGCACTAAAAAGGAAATGCATAGCCCACATACGCTCTACCTTGGTTTGCATGCCTTTCCAAGTTGAAGACAATAAGGGGCACTAAATAGGAAATGCATAGCCCACAAACATTGGAAGTGTTATTGATTAATTAGTTATTTATTTTAGGTGTCCCTCACTTTTTTGAGAAGTGTTTCATTGCACTTGGGATTCCAGGGAGAGCTTTTATTGCATGATGTTTTTGCTAGGGAACCTCTGAGCCTAGTGGCCCCTTCTTCCCATGAAATGAGGTACATGCCCTTCTTGGTTCATTAAGACAGAATACCTAAAAGATGGGGAAATAAAGGGGAAGAAGTGATGGAATGGAAGGTGGCAAGTATGAGTGGGAATGGTACGATGACCCTTCAAGGAGACCACCCAGTAGCAACCCTTTCCTCGAGGGTGGCCACTTACTAGGAAACCATGACACTCACCAAGGTGAAATAGGGAAAAATGAATAATTTCCAAGAAAATGTTTTCAAAATCAAGAAAGGATCCTCATCAACATGGTCAAATGCTCCAAATATTAAAATGACACTTACCATGACACGATACTTGTTACCTCATGAAGAAAGACTTGATATCCTTTGTGGGCCAAGCTGGGTGTGGTGGATGTTGTTGCCACTGATCGGATGGTGATGTGTGGTATGGTAGGGGCCCCTACCTCTCGGTACTCCATGTTTGCAACTTGAGGGCCTTGAGGCATCATCTCCTTAGTTATATCTAGGAAGGGGGATAACAGGGTCGATGACTACCATCTCCTAACCGAGAAAACGGGGAAATAATTGATATAGCAGGGGAAGAAATTAGATGAATCCATAAGAAAGGGTAAGATGCTAGGATGGAGGCCGAGATGGCGAGAAATGAAGCCAAGTCATGGAAGGTCAAACGTGAAGAGGCCATAATAGTGGTCAAAATGAGAAGTAATTCGAGTGCCATCAAAGCATGCACATAGAGTTTTGTAATGGACAATATGCCCAAGATTAGAGAGCAGGTCGAGTTTCATTTGGAGTTTGGTAAGTTGCATTGAGAGGTACAAAAATATTGAAATCATACTTAGGAAGAAGTGGCACAGTGGTGAAAATAGAAGAAACGATTAGTAAGGTGTTGAACTCAATCGCAGCAATGGCCCTGACCATGCTTGGAGTTAAAGACTGTACTGCACCTGCAATATACGTGGATAACTATGTAGGCTATGTTATCGCACAAGTTGTAGGTTGGGAATCCCGGTGACTTTAGGGGGATTGAGATGAAAAATGAGATGTATGGATGGATTTCTCTAAATGTCAATTCTAGATGGTAAAGGGAACTTGGTAATGAGTCTTGGGAAAGGCTTTAGGGTTGCCAATGCTTTGAGTGACCCGCCAAGAGAAAATACCTGCTCGAGACACAACGACAACCAAGTATACAATGTAGTACGTTAGATGGACAAACAAGTTAATCTTGTTGTTCCTAATTGCAGCAATAATCATTGATATATACCAGAATACAAAAGATAATAAGGGATGCAAAATAAGTGCTAAAAGTCCAATTGAATAAGCAAGAAACAAGCTAGTAAAGACTAGTTCAACTCAACAATGATAAAGCAATACTTTAGTACAAAAGCAAGGCTGTCACAAAAAGGTTACTGCAGTGATATTTATCAGCCTTATGGATGTAGCAAACCAAGCCTTATAACAGAAAATTCAGCCAATGAAAATCACTTCAATATAGCCCAAAAAGTGTGCCTAGGTTAGTAGTTTGTTAGGGCAAAGCTATAGCCAATTCCTAGGGTTAATTTAGGAGTTATCTAGGGTTAGAGGGTTAGATTTATGCATCCCTAATGGTTGTAGGTTAGTTTTTTAACAACAAGAAGTTTTAGTGGGTGAAAGAGGACGTGTAATGTCCCATTTTTCCTAGACAGTCAGAATGCCGTGGTGGTTTACCCAGTTTCCCGTAAACCATTAGACGGATGAGTTAGGGAAATAATATTGGTAAAGTCACTTTCGAATTATAAAGTGAAAACTAAGGAAAAGTGAGTTTATTAATATTAAACCCCTCTTTGAGGGTATTTCTCTCCAAATATTAATTAAATGAAAATATTAATGGAGAAAAAGAAAAGTGGAAGAGTAAAGGACGGAGGAGAGTTGGAAAAGGGATCATTGATTATTCATTTAAAAAATTGGGTTTTGGAGAAGAGCTCGGTGAGCAAACGAGGGTTTCAGCTGGAAACCCATTTCGGCACTCAGATTCGGCAGTGAAACTATCTGTCCTAGCCGGGAGATTGGAGAAGCCATTCTGGCTTTTCATTTGCAGGTATTGGCATTGTGTTTTCGTGGAGAGTTATTGGAGAAGATTTCATTTTCAGATCTGAGAAGAGAGAGGGCATTTCTCTTTGGCACGTGGGAGATATTGGGCGTTTTCTTCTTGAGCTGGATGTGTCCTCCATTTCTAGCTGCGTGTGGTCCATTGGATGCTGCGTTTGGCATCTCTCAATTCGTGGTACCTTGGCTAGGTGTGACCTTGTTGGTTATCATCTCCTGGCTGCGTGTTGCTCTTGTTGAGCATTTATTTCCTCCTTTCACAAGTGCTGCGTCCTCTTTCCTTGTGCTGTGTGGGAAGTAAAGGGAAGGCTGCTGCTGCTGCTGCCAGTCGACTTCTATTGTGGGCTGTACATTGCAGAAAGAGGGGTCTATCACCGAGAAAGGGGATACCATATCCCTCAAATCCGTTGGCATGACAATAAACACAGTCGCCTTCTCAAATCAGCTCGTGGGGGCAGTTTGAAGGTGTTTTTCTCTTGGCTGTGTATGAACGGTGGTTCCAAGCTATCTATAGCAGAAGTTCTCTTCATTTCGGGAGGTACCTCTACCTCGTTTTGATAGTTATTGGTACAACATTAATATTAAATAAAGAACAACCAAGTTTAATGAATTTGCTCATCTAAATGTGAATGTCTTTCATCATTATTTTATGGGTTTTCCTTAAATGTCAAACAACATGTTATGCATCTTATTGGGGAGGTATAAGGGGTTAGAAAACCACTAAAACAACCAACAAAACCAAGGAAACTACTGCAGTCCATTCAAAATTAATCTACAACCATCAATTACAGAAGTTTGCAAAGTGTTTGACGAAAGTCCAACACCAGAACTAGGAGGTTTTTCCCACTTTTACAACATAGAATATTTCAGTGGTATCAGAGCATGATCTTGGCCAGCTGTGGGCGACATTGATGACTGAGGAAGGGCTGCAGAACATCACTTATAGGCGCAGAAGGTATAGAAGTGTAGAAGGCAGAGAAGAAGAAATGGAGGACACTGCAGGGAAAAATGCAAATCTGACAGAGGACAAAGAGAATGGTTTGATCAGAGGGCTTATGAAAACCTTACAGGATATTGCAGAGGGCCAGAGAGAGACCCGAGAGTTCATGGGCAGAATCACAGGTTATGCTCTAGGGAGCAAGCATGGTGAAGAAAGGGGGGAGAGCAGCAAGAGAGGGCAGATGGAAGAAAGGGAAAACACCCACAAACCTCATATTGAGGTGATCACTTCTAGGACCAACCCTCAGAACCGCCCTCACGACTACAGTGAGATTCCTAGGTCTACCATGCCGAAGTTCTTAGGACCACTGGAGACAGGCACAGGAGGGCAGGTAGAGCAGGACGAGCCATTAGCAACATATTTTCAGGAATATAAGGCCATGGATGTAGATTTGAGAGAAGCTATGACTTTCGTCGAGTTTTGTAGCTTCAAGGGGAGAAACAGGCCAAGGTTCTTCAACTGGGGTCCCACGCAGAACTACGAGTTACAACACACAGTGGGCAAGCTCACTTTACCATACTTTGATGGGACGTCGAAGTGCACTGCACGAGCTTGGGTGCATAAGCTCGACACCTACTTCCAGGTGAACCCCATGGTAGAGACAGATGCCATTAAGTTGGCAACATTGCACTTGGAGGGTGAGGCATAGGACTGGTGGTACCACGGGATGTCCACTCTGGGACATGCCCATATTGTCACTTATGCTGAGTTTACAGGGAGACTGGTGCATAGATTTGATAGGAGAGATATCGAGTTGTCCTTCAGAGACTTGGCACAGTTGAACTGGTTCGGCAGAGGCCTTTATATCAGATTTCCAGAGGATATCNACCGATATCTCCGAGGCCCGATTGGTGATGCTGTTCACAGAGGGGCTAACCGAGCCACTTCGAGGATGGGTGAAGGCTTACAAGCCTACTTCACTACAGGATGCAGTTAGCAGGGCTAGAGACCTACATGAGTCGATACCCAAGCCCAAGTTCACCCCGAGACCGAACTTCCCCACGAAGTTCAATGACAGGGGACCACCACAGAGGGATGGCGCAGGACAACAGTAGAGAGACTGGGCAAGACAGCCACAGAGGGATTGGACAGGCAGGAACAGGATGGATGATGCTACCAGGGAGGATCTAAGGAGGAAGAAGCTGTGTTTCAGTTGCCAGGAACCATGGGTACCGGGTCATAGGTGCGTAGGCAAGGCCAAGGCACACTACATAGAGGTCTTCTCAGATAGCGGGGAGGATGAGGAGATAGGAGAACAGGCACAGGAGGAGGACCCACCGATGGTAGAGGTAGAGCAGGCATCGATGGAGAATCAGGGGACTATAGCATCACTCTCAGGGATCCCCAGGTTTCATACCTTCAGGATGAGGGGAGGAGTACAGGGACACGGAGTGACGGTGTTGGTGGATGGTGGGGCATCCCACAATTTTATCGATGCTTCATTGGTAGAGCGGAAGGGCATTACCACAGAAGCCTTTGAGGGCTTTTCAGTGATCATATTGGGGGAGAACACCCTAAACTGTACCAGAAACGTCCCACGGATGACATTGAGCCTAGGGAACTACACCATTACTGATGACTTCTTCGTGGTGAAGGTGCCTGACACTAATGTGGTATTGGGAGTTCAGTGGTTATACTCCTTAGGGCAATACACCACTAACTACCAGATTATGGAGATGGAGTTCCAGGGACAGGATGGCAAGAGAGTGGTTTTGAGAGGCATGAACACTTACCCTCCCAAGGTAGTGACCGCAAAGAAGATGGAGACAGTGATGAGGCAGGACGACATTGCATGGGTGGCAGAGTTTCAGATCTCAGTGCAGAAGCCTAAGGGCGGGGAGCCCAATTTTCTGAGAGAGATAAAAGCCTTGCTTAAGAAGCATCAGAAGGTCTTTGGTGATNATACTCCTTAGGGCAATACACCACTAACTACCAGATTATGGAGATGGAGTTCCAGGGACAGGATGGCAAGAGAGTGGTTTTGAGAGGCATGAACACTTACCCTCCCAAGGTAGTGACCGCAAAAAAGATGGAGACAGTGATGAGGCAGGACGACATTGCATGGGTGGCAGAGTTTCAGATCTCAGTGCAGAAGCCTAAGGGCGGGGAGCCCAATTTTCTGAGAGAGATAAAAGCCTTGCTTAAGAAGCATCAGAAGGTCTTTGGTGATATACTTCCAGGTAGGCCTCCAGACAGGGGCTTTGAGCACACCATCGAGTTAGAGGAGGGCACGGGAGCAGTGATTACCACCCCGTATAGGCAACCCAAGGCCTATAAGGACGAGATAGAAAAGACCATCAAGGAGCTACTGGCGATGGGCCACATCAGACCGAGTTCGAGTCCTTTCGCTTCTTCTGTAGTACTGGTAAAGAAGAAGGATGGGACCTTCAGAATGTGCATTGATTACCGAGCCCTCAACAAGAAGACCATCAAGAACAGGTACCCTATACCCTGGATTGATGAGTTGAGAGGGGCCAAATATTTTTCGAAGATTGATCTATGGTCGGGCTATCATCAGATCAGGATGCGAGAGGGGGATGAGTACAAGACAACCTTTAGGTGCCACTATGGGCACTACGAGTTCTTGGTGATGCCTTTTGGGCTAACCAACGCCCCGGCCACATTTTAGTCCTGTATGAACCATACGTTTAGCAAGCAGCTTAGGAAGCATTTATTGGTTTTTTTTGATGACATTTTGGTCTACAGCCGCACTTGGGAGGAACACGTCCAATATCTAGATGAGGTGTTGGGCATGTTATCCCCGATATCTAGGGATAACTAGGAGATCATGTCTCGAGGCCCACATGGTCCTAGACATGGAGTACCGAGAGCAGGAGTGACTTAGGCATGGCCCTGGAGGGCCTATCTTTCTTCTTCTCAGCCAGACTTGTCCTATCAGCAGTACCAGCTTCCATCACTACCGGCCTGGGCTTGCATCAGAGAGGGCTCTTGCTCCATGAGGTAATTGGTTCGAGGTATCATGGTATGTGTCATATTTGATCATTATAACCTTCTTATATATGCATTAGGTTTCTTTCATTTCGGAGGACTGCTTGGATCTTACACTAATCCACTTGACCATTGTTGGGGTGATTGATGGGGCAACTTAGCAAGCCGGTATTCATGGGTTTTGGTTAGCCACCAAGGGGGATTTGCAGAACCATCGTCCGCTCCCATCATCTTATCACTTTTTCATCTTATACCCCGCTCATCCATCCCATTC
Organism: Picea mariana; assembly: GCA_032191745.1. Taxonomy (NCBI): domain Eukaryota; kingdom Viridiplantae; phylum Streptophyta; class Pinopsida; order Pinales; family Pinaceae; genus Picea; species Picea mariana. The sequence continues at coordinate 9,926 of JASDQU010357508.1, read as the reverse complement.
CCCTAGTCTGGCCATTAGGATGACCTTCCAGGGTGCATCTTGTCTTGTGGGAAGAAGGGGCTAAAGGCCCAGGGGGTAAAAGCAGCTGGTAAAAGATAAAAACCATAGGAAATGAAAACCTAGAGATGCTTCGCCCAGGGGATCCCTGAGAAGGCAATAAAAAGCCTCTCGATAAGAAACTA
>JASDQU010357507.1:0-11918 GCA_032191745.1 Picea mariana | reverse complement strand
TTAATTTACAAATCCGCTAAAAATAGCAAAAATCGCCAGATGCAAGGATCATCAAACGCAGTTGTCGTATCTGACGCGCCCACACACACACACATGCAAAGAATATAACACATAACCAACAATGTGTCACGTTGAAATGGGTGAATGACACAACCAAATGACCTGGAATGAGTGCCACGTGTCTCAACAGATGATCGCCACATGTCTCCGACTCTTCAGGGTTCGAGAGCTTCTGAGTGAAAAGTGTATATAACTACCAGAGTGCCAAACTCGCGAAGTGATTAGTGCGTTCTTATCACTAATTAAACCTGGATTAAGTCGTTTTTATCATCAAATATTTTGGGACTTCGGGGCTCTAGGTTCAGGGAACTGTGCTTGCTTTTGATTGGAATCCCCTGAATAACGAACTTGCGAAGTGACACGACGGTGGGGGCCCACTTCGACCCTTCAACGATTGAAACAATGACAAGTTCGGATGCCCGAAAGTCGAAGTCATGGAGTGACTTTCCTAATGCCTTTTTGTTAAACCCTGCACGATTCTAAACCCCCGAATGGACGAGAGTCGTTGATCTGATCGACATGTTGGATCTTTACCGTTGAAAATTACCTTGTCCGTTTTGACAATCTAGGCCCGAAAATGACCTCTCTAACCAGTCTATATTCTGACCAATGATAGCATGGACTGAATTGGTTACCAAGTAAGGGATGTCACAGAGGAGGCCATTGAGGAAGCAACCAAGAAGCAAGAAAAAATGCATCAACAAGTCTAGGCATAGTTAACACAAGTGCAGTAGCTCTTGGAAGAAGCCAAAATAACACCAGAGCACAGATTGGGTGGAGGAACGTCCACAAGTTCATTAGAGGAAGCACAAAATGCTAATATACCTCTGACCGAGCTAGCAGTTGGTCGCAGAACGTTACAAATCGAGATAGATGTAGTCAAATTCCCAATGTCTGAACTGAAGAACAAATGAATACATTGATCCACCTGAACATATTGGTGTTGTGGATGCCTATACACATATTACAGAGCTTGCAAGTAGGTATTTTGCATGAGATTAGGATTTGTGAAGATGAAGCAAACTGGGAAATGACCAAATTGATGGATGAAAGGGCCCAATTGTAGCAACAATATGTAATTGCGCTACAACAAAACAGTGAATTTGAAGGAAAATTGGAAGGAGAAATGAAGGAAAAGAATGAGGCCGATGAAAGGGCCAGGAAAGATCTAAAAGAAAAGGATGAAGCCGAGATAATGGCGCATAAGACACACGTGGTCGTCCAAAGGTTGTATAAGGAAATTCTAAAGATATTGATAGTAGTAGAGGCTACTATAGAAGAGCAGGTCTTGAAAATTGATGAAGTCATCAAAGGATTGCGCACGAGGATTGAGGACCTACAATTGTGTAGTACATCGGGAACACCACCAGAGGAAATAGAAGGAAGAGAGAGAAGAATGATGAAAATCATAGCAAACATCAAGAATCTGGAGGGAGAATGCGCAAAGTTCTGTGAAGAATGTGCACAAATATAGACATACTTGGTAGAGGATCCATAAATGAAGGTCGTGGAAGAAAAATTAAGGGATACGCATGAAAAGGAGAAGAAAGATTTAGACAACATAAACACCCTTTTATCGGATGAATGAATGACATCCATTTTGGCATAGAGGCAGTTATACATGGAAGTTGAAAAGATGCGGGATCAACAGAAGATCCTTCAAAAACTCTTAGGACCGTTGCAAGAAGAAGCATTGAGGGTGATAGGAGAATTGGCCAATGCACAGAACAAGGTGAAGCAAGAAACGCATGAAACAGAAGAAAGTATTATGTCCATGATTGTGCAGGGTCTAGAAGAAATTGTGGAAACATATGTAACAATAATAAAGGAAGTTGTGTAAGCTAAGGATGCCTCCCAAAAGTTCATCCAAGCATGGATGAGTGCGCAACAGGCCTCAGTGTCTCAGGATGAGTCACAGGTGAGTGTTGGGGGCATGTTGGACAAGCATTGTGGAAATAGTATTCATGAAAATCCTAAGTATGGAATATGTGGGTAGTAGAAGAATAAGGAAGACAAGGTAGGAGCGGAGTGCGTAATAAAGGCACGTCCAGGCTCGAGAGTGCACAGTTGAGGCACATTCAGGAGTATAGTGCACAGTAAGAACATACATAGAAGAGGAATAAAGAAGATAAGAAATCAGGAGAAAGGGAAGGATAACAATTTGGCATGCTAAAAAAACAAGACATGCAAAAGCAGAAAGACCAGTTGTTGAGAAGGAAAAAAAAAACATGCAGGCATAAAAGCAGGTAAAGCATCCTGAATAGCAAGTCAACATGATTTGTCAGGAGTTTTCATGAATTGTAATAGGGTTGTAGGATGAACAAAGTAGGGTTTTAAGCCATATAATTCATGGATAAATATGTAATGGGTTGGGAGAACAGGGGTTCTATTCACGAAGAGAGTGATAGAATAGGCTGATAAGGAGAGAGTTTATGTCTAAACGTAAGGGGATGTTGCAGAGAGAGAGAGAGGCTTGCACTAGAGAGTGGCTAGGATAGATGAAAGAAAAGATATCATGATGTGTCTTTATAAGCGCAGTGTGCAAGCCTGAGACAATTACAGAAAGAATAATAAAGAAGCCAGTCATTGTGGATGTAGTCTGAATTTGGGTGAACCATGTTAACTACTGTGTTTACTATATTTTATGTGATTTTATCATGGATACTTTCTCGATGCATGTTAGACTAGATTTTTCTTATGTATGATCATTGCACAATAGTGATGAATGTTATAGTACTAGGTTTATGTTGCAATCCAAAGTATAATAGTAATAAATAATTGATTTCACTAAGTAACCTAAGGAGAGAAAATATATAATAACGCATGTGCAACAGATAAGTAAGAATGAAAAGGATGATAACCTCCCATTCCCTCACTACTGCAGAAACTTAGTTCATGTAGCCCCAATAGAAACCTTGGGTGAGACTTCACTTGCATGCAAGTGGTGTCGAAATGGTCGGCGTTTGAATGGTTTTGTTGATCAAGATAAATCGAACCTAGGGTCTTACAACCACGCGCATACCAATAAATGGCACCATTCAAAACACTAAAATAGATGGAAGACTTGAAGAAAGAAATAGATTCATATATCACTCATTTCAGTGCAAGAATGGAAGATGGTGGGGAATGATATTGGCTTCCAAAGATAATGTATTAGGAAAATGTTCTAAAGGATTTAGATGCACCCTAAGTTAATCAGTTGATGCCAAGAGGTTATTTCTAACAAAAAAAAAGACAAGAACTAAACACCAACAATAACACTCAAAAATGACTTATCTCATTGACTATTACTTAAGATAAAGGGTCTCTATTATTGATTAAATATATGTGGGACCTTCTTGTAACATTCCTAGATAATAAATTGATCCGAGAAAAGATGTGAAGAAATATCATATGTCTATAGCATGCCCAAGTGATAATTAGAAAATATGGCCAAACAAGGCATTAGGTGATGTCTATAAAGATGTGGATTATGCTAAATAATAAAATAATATGGTTCAATGGTAGACACATTAAAAGAGGTCTCTATATGGATCTATACTTAGACCTATGACAACTTCTTTAGATATATATTCTTATGATTCCCCACATTTGTTATCGGAGCTACTTGTTTTGGCTATGGGTATGGATCATTAGCATCTAGATATAGACAATGAACAGATTGAAGGAAAGATAGAAGAGTTACGCAGGGCAAGATGATAATTGTGGGTAAGTTTCTTTAGTGTGTGCTTCAATTTCCATCTATTGGTGCTTACATGGTTGTGAATTCCTATTTCGATATCGAAACCCATTTTGGTTATAATACAATCAGGTCCTTTTGAACTTGCTTAAAAATAGGGGTACCTTCAAGTTGTATCAATTAGTATATTTAGTATTTGTAGCAAGTTTAGTTGCAAGCCTATAAAAAAGTAGGAGATACCAATTAAATCGGTATAAACAACCTTTAATCTCTTTAATCAAACTGGTTCAACCAAAATCAAAAGAAACATGTCCTCACAGGGTAATGAACCTTACAAATGCTATAACTAGGATGTTGTCCCCTCAAAGTGGTCTAAGCCAAACATTGATGTCCATCTGAAAACAGTGGCTTAGAAAACCCTATTGATCGCATACCAAGATCCAATGGACAATATGCAAATTGGGATTAAAAATCTAAAGAGTGGATAGTTACAAGAGAGAAATATTATATCATTGATGTTTATAGCATTATATATGGACATGGAATTATGAAAATGGACATATGGAAATTAAGATATATCAACAACAAAAATATATGTGATGATAAATTAGATTTTCGTACTAGTGTTTGAAGAAATAAAATGTGTTTTTCTCTCCAAACCTAGGATGTGGGTTTTATAATGACCTAGGATGTGGGTTTTATAATATTTGTATAGATATTATATGATGATGTGCCTTGGAATACTATGCTATCATGAAAACATTTTGTAAAATGGTTTAAATCAATGGAAATCATTAAAATTCATTCAACTTGTTTAAGTTATTTTATTTCTAAACAAAATACACTAAGTAATATATTTCATCACGATACGGGAAACTAGGCTTGGTGTAAATATTAAAAAATAAATGTTAAACTTATGAAGCTCAAAAATTATACATGATAAAAGTAATAATGTAATTTTGAAAAATGATACTCAAACTATTGGAAGATGATAATGAGACTATTAAAAACAACCAATCACACTTTTGAAACTTGATTTAACTTGGATTCTTAGTAAGAAGTCTACATGTAATGAAATGGGCAATGTTTCTAGAATTTATGTTGTATTACATAGTATCTTTTGCTATTATATGTTGAAATGGGTACTAATTATGTGTCAAACCAAAATCCATAATATGTATACAATCACTTTGGTGAGAGTTTTAATTGACTAAAACTTCTAGATAAAATTTACTAAAAAATTTGGACCATTATTAACTCAATGTATAGAATTCATAGAAGTCTAGTAGTTAGAGTAGTTAGAGTTATTATGAATACAAAGGAGAGATGGTAGGTCAAACATGAAGCTAATGGTATTTATCAAAATCAACCATATTTACCATTATCAAAATCATCCAATGGTCTTGAAATTGATCAAATAAATTTAAAAACTCCTTTATGATCGATGTTTGATGTCAATTCTCTTACCATAATATTGTAAAATAAACAATCAGCTTTGATAAATATATTTTCTTCATTACAATATCCAACCACAATTTTATGATTACTATGAAGTATTTTATACATACCATTAATACATTATACATCGTTGATTTCATGCAATTCTTTTTATTCTTGATAAGGAAATGGTTATATAATTATATTAATGTGGAACAAAGTTTTTGATAAAATAAATACAATGGCAAGATACTAATATTACTTTAATAATGCGTCATAAAAGTAACGACCATAAACCATGAGGATTCACAAAGCACACATAATCTAGAGAAATGAAATGCATGCCAAATGAGAACATGATATACATATTATTTATTGTACAATTAAGTAATAATTTAGCATAAATTCTCTAAAATATATCATACAAGTAATTCACAAGTACAATTAAGTAATAATTTAGCATAAATTCTCTAAAATATATCACACAAGTAATTCACAAAGCACACATGATCTAGAAAAATGAAATGCATGGCAAATGAAAACAATGATATACATATTATTTATTGTACAATTAAATAATAATTTAACATAAATTCTCTAAAATATATCACACAAGTAATTCACAAAGCACGCATGATCTAGAGAAATGAAATACATGGTAAATGAAAACAATGATATACATATTATTTATTGTACAATTAAATAATAATTTAACATAAATTCTCTAAAATATATCACACAAGTAATTCACAAAACACACGACATAGAGAAATGAAATAATGAAATGCATGGCAAATGAAAACAACGATATACATATTATTTATTGTACAATTAAGTAATAATTTAGCATAAATTCTCTTAAATATAAAATAGAAGGGATAAGGATATAAGGATAGAATAAAAAGGTGTATACATTAAAGGCAAGTCAAACGTGCATACCACATTGATTTAAATTAATAAATAATTAAAGGAAGCTAAGGTATCCTTTCAAATTTGTTGTCTTTCTCTGGTGCATAGGTACACAAATCTCTCTCACGCTAAGAGATTGGCATTTGGACACCTTCCCAAAACACTTATTTACAATTTTCAACTTAGTTTTTTCTACTTGCAAATTATCAAAAATTAGGTGTATTGGGGAATTCATCTTAGAAGTATGTTTTGAAGAGAAACAAATTCAAAAGAGTATCTTCTTAATTTTACTAGCAAAAGTAAATGATTATTATTTTTATTTTTTTAGGAGTAGGTTAATTCGGGAGCAATTTTTTTTCTGGAGTTTTTCTTTTTAGATAAAAAACGGGTTTGAATTCGGCTAAATTTTCAGGGGTAGTCTAAGTTTCGTATGGATCAAAGTTTCATGCATTTCAAAACCTTACCCTAGGGGGTTTTCCCCATTTTAAACCAACCCAGATGCTCAGAAAAATTGATCAGAATTCTAGATTAATCAAAAATTTAAAAACAGAACGCTAAAAAACCTACCGAAAAAGTAACTCAGCAAGAAAAATTACTCTCGAGTTAGTCCACTCCTTTCTTTTATAGTCTTCCATATAAAATCCAAATATCACATGTTTTGGAGAAGTTACACAAATTCGAAAGAATATCCTCTTAACTTTAATAGCAAAAGTAAATGATTATTATTACTTTTTCCTTAATATTCTTCCATATAAAATCCAAATATCGCATTCCAGTTCATGTAGTTGTGTGTTATGAGTAGGGGGCGACCTTACCATTCATTGACCAAAAGTAGGAGCAACCCGTGTGCTTTTCTTTATTTCCCCACTTGGAGACAAATAGTATCATTTTTATGTTTTTTGTTCGAGTATATCATTTTTTTGTGCTTTCCTTTATTTCCCCACATAGAGACAAATAGTGTCAAATACATCTAATATTTGTGTCTTCGATTGTTTCGGGAACATAAATGCCTTTCTCACTCGCTTAACCATAAACGTATTTTTTAAAAATATGGGACCCACCATGATGGTGATGATGATATTTACCTTTTTTTTTTTACGATTAAAAATAAGGTTTCTTAAATAAATATGTGAAAATACACTAAAATTTCTTAATGATGATTGTATCGATGGAAATAAAGTACCAATATCATTGTATTTTTTGTAAGTGAGATCCTCAATTGTAACTAAGTTACAATCTATAACATAAGCAATGTTTTATAATATTAAGAGTTGGACAAGCTAAAGGAAATGGTTTTCATTAATCCAATATCAACTTTTATTATGGAGGTCATGAATATTGGTTATGATTTTGGCAATACTTATTTTTTCTTTAAGGTTATAATGTTGGAAAAATAGTGTTGGTCAATTAAATTAGGATCTATAGATCTTTGTAGTATTTCAACCTTTTTTTAATAATGATTTCTTCATTTTTTCGTGTTTTATATTTAAAATTTATAGCTATGTAATATTTGATATTGTAAATATTTTTAATTTGGTTGTCTTCTTTTATGTTCTGATAGTTTGTTAGTACATTTAAACACTTAGAAGTTAGTTAAGATCAACTTGATCTATTGTGTTTTTAGGTAAAAGTGTATTTATTTAGTATGCATTAGTATACATTTGTATTTATGTAATTTGTGTTGAACTTATGCTTATACTAAAAAGGGGGGGTTGAATCAGTATAAGACATTTTTTTACTTTAAATGAGCATTCACCAATCATTCATTAACTTTAAAATAGTAAATGCATGCAAACTCAAATCACGGTACACATAGATTAATTTGAAAACCCTTGTGGGAGAAAACCACAAACTTTTCTTTATAAATGTATGTAGGCACCAACCTACTAGAGACACCAATCTCTTCAACTGAGCACCAAATCAACAAGGTATTATGTAGGAACCAACCTACCGGAGACACCAATCTCCTCAGCTAAGCACCAACTCAATAAGACATGTATAGGGACCAATTTAAGAACTTCATACACAACATACTTTTGAATTCACCTACATGCTTCATACTTCATGCATTTCATAGCATCATCATACCCTTAACTTTCATGCTTCAGCACCTCTCCTTGCTTCATACCCCAGACATAGCTTCAAACCCTAGTTAGATTTAGCCTTCATTACCTAGCGAACCTCATAGCATCATTCCCATAATATAATTCCATATTACAGCATCACAACCTCAAAACAGTGCACTTTGCAACATCATAGATCTCAGTCCTTTATAGTGCACCCTTAAACTCCAAGAAAACTCCTATTGCACCTTTAGACCCCAAGAATACTCCTCGCTTCTTTTGTGCACCTCAAATATGTTTTATGCACTTGTGCTTTCTCTTCTTGCTTGAATACACTTCAAATGTGCACATCTATCATATATTTATAATTTTTATGCATTCACTTATGGGACCGACTTGTAAAACTGGTTGGGTCGACCTATATTTTTTGGCTGGGTTGACCTGACAAAATCTTTCATATCTCCTCGTTCCTATGGAGTTGGATGGAGTGTCATATACCATTGGAAAGGTATCACAATAAAATTTTCAACCATATATCCTATGCTCTCATTTGAGCTAGATATTCAGAGTAAAAAATCCTTCAAAGATAAGGTATCTAAATTGAGCATCAAAAATCCAAAAACAATATTTCCAAAAATAGCTATCTTGTAATTTTTATCTTTGACATTTGTAGTCTCCCCCTGTCTTTGACATCAATGAAAAACATATTTCCAAAAATCTCCCCCTTTGTCATTGATGGTGTTGTTCCAGAGTCTGTACTTAAGGCTAAAAAGTATAGGGTCTAGGCATCTGAAAGTGAGTAAAAGATAAAAAGGGGAAAAATCAACCTTCGGGAAAAAAGAAGCTAAGGCTGATTTCTAAGTTGCCTCTGTCTCGCTTCCAAACGTTCCTGGATGCTTATATCACGTTCAATTGTGGCCCATGAACATTCAAGTTCGACTCGGGTGATGGCAGTTTTAAGTATGGTGTCAAATAGGTTCAAAACGATGCTGGTTTGATCCGATAGGCCAGGTTCGATGTTGGGTTGTCTTGCAAAGGGCACAGTCATGGAGGAACAGAAAATGAAAAGAATGTTTGAGGTTTAAAATGCCACTTCAATTTTTTCTTTAACCGTATAAAAGAGAACTTTTGAAATATGATGTTAAAGATAGAACACAAACCAAAGGCCTTCTCCCATAACTGAGTTAACTTTTTAAAGAATCATGTACGAAATGTGAGAAAACATTAAGCAGTCGACAATGTGGGGCTGCTATCAAGGGAGAATCTCGCCCTGTAAACAGAAGAAGAAAAAGGCAAGAAGTAATCCGACGAAGCATAAAATATAGAGATCTAAAAAGTTCACAGGTCTTGTACCTGCTGATAGCCAATACAGAGGAAAAATTGCAAGCAATTAGACGACTAAAGTTGGTCACCACAGTAGAAGTTGCACTAAATTGTAGCTAAGCATTCATCAGAAATATATATGTGAAATGAAACTTAATATAAGATAACAGAGAAAACAAAACTCATAACTCACTCTTCACAGAATCAGGAATCTTCGGATTGCTTTGTATTAATTTTCAAAAGCGAGAAAGTCTCTATTACAATCGGCCAAGAAAGGTCTAGCCTTTATTCTTACTTCAAAATGCATATTTATACAAACTTCTAAATGCTAGAATCTCAATCGTTCTAGAAGTTTTTGGTTACAAAATGGGAAAATTATGTGTTTCACTTCTTTGTCTTTGTCCTCCTTCCTGCAGGTAGAGCACCTTCCTTTCTTTACTCTTTGGGTTCTAAAAATAGAACAGGCAGACATATGTCATTATTTGACACCAGAAGCCTAACCTTTTGCCTGCTCGGTGCAAGTGATGCACCTCTCCACCAACTGGGCTATCAACTTGGAAGGCTCTGCTTGGTCGCTCGCTTCAAAAGTGTAACAATTCTTCACCAGCTGCGGTAAACTTTTTCCCACTTGTCAGTCCTCTGTGACGATGAAGCATAATTGTAAACTTGGTTGTACTAACCATTTGTCCATTTGGGTCATATAAACCTGGCTGATCTGGGATATCTCCACTTGCTGCTCCTCCATGTTTTCTTTGATGTCCAATAGATGTTTAGCTATATTGATTTTGCCCAGTGTCCTAGCACTGCTCTCCTCATCAAGATCTAGCAAACCTTTACTTATTAAAGAGAACGTTTCCTGACAAAAATTATTTACTTCGTTAGCTCTCCCCCTGCTTTCCAATATGTTCTGCTCCCAAACCTTCAGCAGGATATTACATCTGGTTTGTTCCGCGATGGATAATTTTGAGGTGCTGACCATCTCTATCTTCGTTGTAGCTATAACAACGTCTTGGAAAATGACCCATGCTACCCTAGCTTCTCTTTATTTCGAAGAAATGTTCTCTAATATTTTCTCTATCATCCGGAAATGGTTCTGAATGGTTCTCACCTTTGCCAGCAAGTTTTGTTGAGCCGTAAGTACCTTATGTCGGATTTCAGCGGCCTGCGATCTGAACATTTTTATGTCTACAACCTGTTTCTCGACCACCTCCAATTTCGAATGCAACTCTATAATCTGTTGCCCCTGTTGGCTTATCTATGTTTGGTTAGTTTGCGCCCACTGGCGCACCTGCTCGAGGTCAGACCTGAGCTTCTCGATTTCACGCTGGTTGGTTGTTTGGGCTTCCTCAAGGCTCCTACTCACCTCATCCCTGACATTCGCTTCGGAAGTAGCTACCTTAGCTTCCAATTTATTGATCAGGAGGTTCTTTCATTTCAACTGGGTCGTCAAAGTCCCAACTGAGTATTGATTAGCTGTAGCATAAGCCCTTAGCATCCCGGCTATCTCCTCTGCAAATTTTTCCTCTTTCGCGACCTTCCCAGTGTCATGATTTTAAATTTTTTAGCTACTACGCCCTCTTTTTGATAAAATCCTTGCCTTACCACGGCCTTTATTTTCTTGTCAAAGAAAAATTCGTTGGGAGGCATCTCCTCTATAGAAATAGGCGTCAGTTCTTCATTGAAAATCCATCCCTCGTCAGGATTCCCCTTTGTGAACTGCAAGGGTGTGACAATAGCAATCAGACTGCTGATTTTCTTGGATGTTTGTTTCGGGGTGACTTCTGTAACCGGATCGTTTGGCGCGAGCGAAAGTGAGTCGCTTGATCCCTGCAAAGGTATCTTCGCTTGGCCTTGGGCCTGCTTGCCTGGCGCACCCTTTTCGGGGTTTCCTTCCTGCTTCTAGGGGACTTCGGCTCCTAGCTCTAAGGTTCCAGCCTCCTTGGTTTTCCCTTGGTCCTTCTCCCCGCTAGGACTCGATTCCTTTGCACCTTTAGCTCCCGTCTGCTTTGTAACTAGAAGCTCTGGGGCTTCACCCTGTAAAATCTAGGGGAGACAACTCTGTCAGTGTTCCCGAAATTTCAAAAATTTGGTCATGTCCCTAGGTGGCAAGGCTTGAATCCGACTTAGGACTTCCGCGAAGGACCTCGCGCCCTAGAATATTTCGTCATGCGGGGAATCCTCGTGTTCATACATTTTCAGGCCGCAACTTGCCAGGTGATTGCTCACAACCTTACTAGGGTCATGCTTCTTAAACTCAATGTCTACCAGCTTCATTTCTTCAAGAGTCGCAGCCTCGACTTTGGCGTGGCCAAAATCTAACAAGGAATATGCACCGATACGAATAGGGTAGGGTGGCCATGCCTTTTTTGATACTCCTTTGAGCTCCTTGCTTATCCCGCTGAGCACAAACTGTCTTGCGATCTCACGACACAATAGCTTATCTGGCA
>JASDQU010357504.1:0-11918 GCA_032191745.1 Picea mariana | reverse complement strand
ACAAAAATCAAGTTCCTGGCCTTCAACACTTAGGCTCCCTGGCCTAATAACACATAATCCCACTAGCTTATATGACTTGGCCCACCAACCTTATAAACTTGAATTACAATTCATAAACAAGATTTATACTTCATAGATATGATTTAAAACAGGGATCGGCCTTGGGGACATTACAGAGTATGCAAGGACCCGACCCGCAGGACTTTTATCCAAGAAAAGTCACAGATCACACTTTAGCATAGAAGATCAAGGACACCTATGGTGACGTTGACAAGGGAACAAGAGGCTACAAGGTAGCTTCCATCCAGAGTGTCACAGTTTACCTCACATGTCAACTGATAGATGGAAAGTTAGTAAGGAAGAACCGACCTATGCAGGTCACTGTCTTTGTCGTCGACCTCACAGGGAAGTGTGCAGAAGGCCTACATATGAATTGGGAGAAGTACCTAGTCAACCAGTTGGAACTAGATTTCCGAGAAGCACAATATCAGGGTTATGAATTTCATTTCAGTTGGCTCCTGGTCCTCATTGCATTTGTTGCATGGGAAATGCCGGAAGGTGTGACCTTCCCTGACATAGAGTCATTCGAACCACTTGCCATGAAGTTTGCTACCCTGTGGTATTCAACTGATATGAAAACAAAATGGCATTCGAACGTTGTGTTTCAAACATAGTACCTCCAGCTAAAAAGATCCATCGAATTCAAGCCTCGCATGACTCCGAACACCCTACAAAGGTTCCGACCACTAATGAAGTTCAGCACAGATAGGCACTTTATCTACATTACAGCGTGAGCAGATGAACATCAAGAGAAGCTCTAGTCATATTACAAACTTATAGAAGAAGAACTTGAGGAGATCACCAAGGAATGGTCCGTTGACCTACTTATCCCTGCCAACCCCATAGAGATATCTGATATTGACAACCCAGAGGACACTAAAAAAGAACAAAATACACCTGGAACCAACAAACAAAAGAATACTAAGGAGGTACAAAACTTAAGAAGCACCTCAGTGAAGATTGCTTCCATGTCACCTGACCGAGGGGGTGGTGACAAAGTAGAAGTTGAACCGATACTAGGCAAAGTAACACCGCCCAGAGATGAGGTTGACCCTTTGAAGAAGAGGAAGGTTTCCCCCATGAAACCTTCATCCCGGAAGAAATCAAAAGCCACCATGACCAAGATGCAGACAGTCCTCACCTTTGATGATTTTGATTTCATCATCACAGCCCGGAACGATGCTTCATTGGAGATAGCATAGAAACAAGGAGCGAAGAAGGAAGAAATGTATGATAGGATTGAAGTCAAACTCTGAGGGTTATAGCAGGCCCTTCAGTCCAGTCACGCATTCTCCACTATGCCTCTACCATCAGGAGAACCATATTTGGGATATGAGCCATCCCAACTCCACCGACTAGTTGATACAGTCGAATATCGCCTTCGACGAGCACAAGAGGAAACAGAACAAGTCACATAGGATTTGACGCAAGTGCAAGGAGTACTTGTAGAGAAGTGTTGAGCTGCAGAACAGGAAAATATTACTCTCCAAGAAAAGTTTGATGAAGAAAAATCACACCTACAGCAAGGAAAAGAATAGTTGCTCACAGAGCAATTTGAAGTAAAGGAAGCGGTCAGTAGAGCACTTCACTCTGTGACAGTCGTCGAAATAAAGATAGAGGATCGAGTAATGCAGTAAGTAGAGCATCTCACAGAAGTTATCCAGCAACTACAGCAATGCATAACAGACTTAGATCTTCACACAGTGCCCAAGACCCCATAGGATGTACGAGATCAAAGAGAAGAATTTGCTCGAAGCACAGTTGAGAGAATAAAATCCTTTACTATGGAATGTAAGAAAATTACTGATAGTAGTGCTTAGACTTATGAGCAACTCACTGAAAATCCCAAACTGAAGGCACTGGAGTCGTAGCTCCAAGAGGAAAACTATCAAGCCGAAACGATACAAGCGCAGCTGAAGCCCCTGTCATTTGTGGAAAGAATGAAGAGATCCCGGGAGAACATACTGCCCAACAACAAATCCACACTATCCAAAGAATATTTATGGAAGTAACTCAGGGGCTCCAAACTATACAAGATAAGGCTTATCAACTGTTCACTGAGGTTGAAGGCTGAGGAGAATAATTGGAGCATGTTGTCACTGCAGTAGAACAACACGTGGAGGGACCTATCAACGATGCAGTCATCCAAGAGTTTGTTGAAAAGGAGGCTAAGTCACAACAAAAATTCATAGAAGCTCGATCTATGCTCGAGGATTTTGAAGCAAAATTATCTAGATCAGAGTGACTCAGAATGAGTCACAGGTGAGTGTTGGGGGCCTATTGGCCCTTGACCAAGTTTTGGGAGATCCTTGGTCAAATTTGACCTATTTTGGGACTTTGAAAGCCTGTCGAAGGCAGAGCGCAAGACGAAGCAGAGATCGAGGGATCTCGTCCCCTTTTTGGGTCCTTTTTGGGATTTGGGATTATGTAACGGGTATGGGATGTCGACCCATGGGTTTACCCATGTTTAGGCCTATTTTGTAATGTATAAATAGATGTCTAGGCTATGTTAGAGAGGGACAAGAGATGCATATCTGTGTGATACTGGGATAAGTGTTAAAACAAATGTCTAAGTGCTAGATCAATGTGATTGAAGGATTGTAAGTGCTTTGTGCATACTGTGTGAGATTTGCAGAGCTAACTGCAATTCATTGTAAGAGGTTGTGGAAGGCTGAGTGCTTAGATATACTCAGGGAAGGAGTATCTAGCGAGCTGCGCAGATCTCCTGTCCTATGCGGAGTAGGATTTTGAGGCTCTGTGCATGTAACCTATTGAAGAAGCTAATAAAGAAGAATATTTAGTGGACATAGCCCCAGGGTGGGGGTGAACCACGTATATGTTGTGTTTCTCTACTTTGTGTAATGTGTTGATGTGTTTATGTCTTTACTTTCTAAGTGCTTTGATATAAATAGATAGATTTGTTTATGCTTTGTGATAATGATGTATATATACTAGATCTAACTCATGTGAATGTGCTTAGTGCTTGAATATGCTAGATCTAACCTACTTCTCTATGATAAGTGCTTAAATACATCAGATCTAAGTGAATGATGCGATGCTCTATTTTATCTTCAAAGTAGAATAGTGGTTAAATATTGATGAATTGTTGGTGCTAAGTGCTTTGTTAAGTATTACTATCACAGATATGTGTCCCAGCTAAGGTTGCAGACACATCAGTCCTGCAACTACCCCTACCTCTACCTTGAGTGAGACTTCATCTTATTTGCAGGTGTTGTCGAAAGGGTCGGTAGTTAGGGTTTTTTTGGTGAGTTGTTGTAGCATTGAACCCTGGGTCTGCCCCTGTGCCAACAGGATGTAAAGGGGATTCACCAAACCAAAGATTCTACCCAGTGGAGCTTAATTTGTCAAGTCGCACTTCAACCCAACACTTTGACCACCTTTGTGTGTGACTGATTGTATGTCTTAGTGAGGTAGAGCCAACTCATAAACATGTTAGAAGGAGAATTATTGGCTCAAAGGAAGGGTGTATTATACCAAACCCCACGAACTTAATACCCAACAATGAAGGAAGTAATTTTGTAAGGAATTAAATCGAACATAGTGCAAAGAGTATGCAAGAGCGTTGACCCACCGTTTTCGGATAGGAGGAGAATTCCAAGCTTTAAGAAAATGACCAAGTAATGTCTAGCATCGACTAGTTGGTCAATTGGGATGCCGAACAAGGAGGAATTTCACCCAAGAAAACACCATCATCATGCAATGAAAAACTATCCACTAACCAACGTGATTTTCCTTGATCAATCAATGAAATATCTAAGAGAAGAATTGTGCATACAAGCCAATTGTTCTATATGTGTGGACTAATCTCTCATGGATTTAACCAACCATTGGAATGAGTATGTTTTGCAACTAACACCTTCATGAAGGAAATATCCAACCCTCAAGAGGTGAAAACCCAACGGCCATACAAATTTATTGATGTAGCTTGAAGAAATCATAACCAAAATCATTTATAGAAAAAATCCCACACTGGAGCCATGGAATCAAAATAATGACCGATTGATTTCACATTTGACAGGAATTTTTATTATGCTTGGGAGAAGATTAGAAATGGGTGAGCTATACTAAGACTCTGTGTATTACTACTCACTATGAAGATCAAAATTGTAGCAGGCCATGGCTCAAAGATAACTTCACATAGAGTGAACATGCACATTAACTCCTTCATCCACTCAACCTCAAACATGTTGCCATGTTTGAGATCTAACTTCTTCTATTGTACCTCCATCTTTTCTCTTGTCACTATAACCTTCATTCTTTTAATGTGCTTCATTTGGAAGGCCAACTATCACATGGTTAGTTTTCACTTCCCATTTTACCAAAAAAAAAAGACAAAATAGAATAAAAATAACAAGTGCAAGTTTATTACAATTTTAAAAAGTGTTTTGGGTAAGGATCCAATTTGGATCACACCTCTCTATTTGCAGGATTTTGGTCCCCAAAATCTTTAACTCCTTCAATCTTATTCTTCTCCTAACATTAAGTAGACTCCAACAAATATCAAACAAAGGATGCCTCTATTATTGGATGGAAGATAAGAGTTTAGTAGGGGATTCCTTTTGCATAACCTTACTATCCTTCTCATGGTGGTGGATGACATTCACTACTGCAATAGGTCATTGTAAAATCACTTCTCCTTGTCCTGCAATTGTAGCAACTCCTATTTCTTCTCTATCTTAACTCTCCAAGCATTCTTCTTGGCTATTTGGTTCCTGGGATGCATTTCTGGGTGAATCCTCCAACATTTGGCCTCCCAATGTCCATTCAATATGCAGTACTGGAAATACTTTATGCATGGTTTGCTTATCCTTCTAGAGTTCAAACAACCATTAAACTTATAAACACTTTTCTTGCAACATTAAAAAACTAAGGCATACCTTTTCAGTTTGTGATGATGCTTGTCAGCTTGGTTTCTTGGTCCCCCAAGGGTTGGAGAAAATATGGATGGAAGAATCATATATTTCCTACCCTCTTCCAACATTGTACTAGTAGATTTGAGTAGCTCGTTGCACATGCTTCTTTTTTGGTTCCTCCTGCCTTGATGAAAGTGGTTTGATATTCATTTGTTTTTTCTTCTTATCTATTGAATCCTAGGCATTCATGATTGGGCCTCTACTAAGCTACAATAGGAATCAAAATCCCTTGGCCTTCCTTGCCTAGACCTTGCCCATGATATCCCATTTTCCCCATGAGCTTGGAATCAATGCCTCTAGTGTGATTCTCAAAGTCATCAAGGGTATTGGAAGGTGAGTTTACCATGTTTTCCTATGTCATGGTGCAACCTTCAATGGTGGAAATGGAATGGGATTTCTTGGTCTCTTGGAAAATTGATTCTAGCTTCTTCAAGGTCTCCTCATTTGTTGCCAAGTCATGGTATAGGTGAGTAGTGACCTTCATGAACCTTTTCTCTTTCCAATTACCCATATAAATTAATCTCTCCCTCAATTGCAAGAGTTGCAACTTGCTCCAGTCTAATTATTCCCTTATGGTGGTGAAGGAGTCATGTTTCTTGGCAATCTCTTTCTCCAACTCACCTTCTTTTTGTCTCCAATACTGAATTTCTTATTGGATTTTATTATTGAAGTCTCTCAACTCTTCCAACTTCTCCCTATTCAAGGATTTTTGAATGGAAACTAATTCAAGGTATCTAACGAACCTAATTTGATACCATGTGATCCATAAATGTTGGGCATATGGTGTGTCTGTTTCATCAACATGAATCTGTTGTAGAATTAAATTCAATGTATTTTCCAATATAACAAGTTTTATTTTGTAGTAAAGGGTGGATGTATTCATTTTCTCACTCTATAAGTACGTCACCTTATCCAAATGGCAATCCCTACTCACTCGCATCAATATTATTAAAAAAGATTGGAAATATCGAGTGAACAATGAACTCGACTGAATGAGATGATCCTTCCAAGGAATAAATTGACCATATGTAAATGGGCTTCACCAAACCAGAGAATCTAGCTGGTGGAGGTTAATCGCTCAAGTCACACTTCAACCCAACACTTGGACCATCTTTGTGTGTGAACATTTGTACGACAACTTAGTGATGTGGAGCCAATGCATAAACAGATTAAAAGGAGAATGTTGTGCCCAAAGGAAAGGAATATTAGAACAACCCCCACAAAATTAATATCTAGCAATGAAGGAAGTCACTCTACAGGGAATTAAATTGACCATAGTGCAAATAGTATTCAAGAGAGTTGACCAACTTTATGCGGAAAGAAGGAGAACTCCAAACTATGAGAAAATAGCCAAGTAATGGCTAACATTGACTAGCTAGTCGATTGGGATGCCCAACAAGGAGGAATTTCTCCCAAGTGAACACCATCATCATGCAATGAAACCCTATCCACTATCCAATGTGATTTTCCTCGATCAATCTGTGAAATAGGTAAGGGAAGCAATGTGCATACAAGAAAATTGTTTGTTGTGTGTGGACTCTACTCTCATGGATTTAACAAACCATTGGAATGATTACATTTTGCAACCAATGCCTTCATAAAGGGAATACTATCCCTCAATAGTTGAACACCCAATGCTCATACAAGTCGATTTTCGTAGTTCAAAGAAATCATAACCAAAATCATTCATAGCACAAAACTCACACCATAGCCATGAAATCAAAACAATGATAAAGTGATTTCACAGTTGACGGAAACCTTTATTATGGTCAGGAGAATATTATAAATGGATGAACCATACACAAACTTTGTGTATTTTTACTCACTGTGAAGAACAAAATTGTAGTAGGCCATGGCTCAGACACACCTTCACTTAGAGTGAATATGCACATTAACTCCTTCCTCCACTCAATCTTAAGCAAGATTACCTCTTCGAGCTCTGACCTTTGCAACTGTACCTCCCTGTTTTCTCTCTTCGCTGCAACCTACATTATTTTAATGCAATTCCTTTAAAATTCCAACTGTCACATGGTTAGTTCCCACTTCACATTTTTCCAAAAAAAAAAAGGACAAAATAGAATAAAAATAACAAATACAAACTTATTACAATTTTACAAAACAAATTGGGTGAGAATCCAATTCAGATCATAAATAAATAAATAAAAATGAAATTATTGCAACAGTTCTATAAGTTCTAATTTAAATTTAAATAACAAAATGAATTTTACAGAAAACAAGAACAATGCTTATGCCTTTCATAGAAACACAGGTCATTGAACTACCAAAAAACCACTCTATGATAAACTAATCTAAAAAAATTGTGTTAGGAAAAAAAATTAAGATAGATGGCATTTTCTTTGTTATAGCCTTAATAACATAAGATATCATTTGACTTTCCACAATTTAATTACTCTTCAAACTCACATAATAAACCATAATAAACTTAATACTTCTACTATGGTGACTCTCATATATCAATATTTAAAATTGCTCCATTCTAAAATATGCTAGATAGAAAATTAAAATTTTCCAAAATTAAACAAAAACTAAATAAATAAATTAAATAATACATTAAATCATTTTTAAATTAAGAAAATTATATAAATAATCCTAGTATTCTAAGGTTTTTCCAAAGGCTAAATCCATTCATTTATGTAATCATAAATGCAATTTAAACTTTAAACAAAATAAAATTGTTATTTCGTCCAAATTTATATTGGAGGATTGGATGAAAATATCAAAACTTAGAAGGTTTATATAACTACTTACGACATAATATATCCCTACGAATTTGAACCTACAACCTCTTAAGAGGAAACCAACATTACATTTGTGCTTTGTCTAACTATTCTATGAAAATGTTTTTTTGGTATGAATCTAGGATATAAATTTGCACCAAATCACTATTTTTTGTTGTTTAAAATCCATTTCTGAATGCACAAATGGATTCAGCATGTTGAAGAATCCATGGGACACTCAGACTGTACAAAAATAATCACTCAAATCTACAAGTCTAACAATTTCTCACCGAATTTCGAACAAATATCCCCGAAAAGTATCATAGAAAAAAAAAGTAATTTCATAAAATGTTTAGGACTAGGGCTTACAGTTGTAAGCTAACCCATAACCCATAAATATGGTCTCTCTTAAAATGGTGTGCTTTCTTCTCAAATTTGACGGTCGCTCTTAAAATTGTTATTTATAACCTCAACACCATATGACTGTACACTTCTAGTTGTTCTGGCCAGCTCTACCAGTCCTTAGGATTTCTTGTTTGTTTCTTGATTTAGTTGTTATGTTTCTCGCCTATAAGGTTTATTCTATCATCTAATACATTCATGCTCTTCATTTTCCTCTTCTCTATTGTCTCTTCTGTTTATATTTTTGTCATGGTATCAGAGTGTGGGAGGTAAGACTCTTCACAGAGCCTGGAGAGTAGTCAACAGTCTGCTAAAGGAGCATTAGAGACATCATAGTGTGAGGAGGAAGACTTGCAAAAAAAAAATTAAAGACAAAGAGATTTAAGAATTCGTGGAATCCTTCTTCAAGAGGAAGATGCAAAAGTAGCATAGGAGCAGCTACAACAGCTGTTAGATCGGCTGCAGGAGCATATCTAGGATGTCAGATCAAGCCCACATAGAAATTGAAGAATGCAAAGGAGTTGAACAGATATCAGTCATCGAATCTGAGCGAGTGGATCGACAGTCGTCAAATACAGGTAATTCACAAGGTGTTTAACCCTTAGCCTCCTTTATTTTGGAAGTTTAGAGGTTTTTCAATTTTTAGGAACAGAGGAGACGAGTCTCCCAAAAGTCCCGAAGTGAATTGTGATAGTCCATTTGCAAAGGATGCATGTCAATGGATCCTTGAGTTCGGAGGGAAAGCACTCTGAGAGGAAGAAACACCTCAAGCTCAGGAGACGCCCGAAGCTCCAAAGAGTGGAGTGCATCCAGACCGTTGGTGGAAAGGCCTCGTGGAAGTAGATGAAAAGAGGTCTGGAGCCCCAAAGGACAGGGATCTGAAGTTAATATAGAATGTTGATCACAAGTGGACATGTGGTAGGAGATCCTGCGCTCCAGAGAATAGACTCTTCGGAGGAAACTTGGAGGTGTGAAGTGAGAACTCCCAGAGGCCCAAATCCAAGATTTCATCTGGACCCTCCATCAACAAGGACACATCACACCATATCCCTTACTTTGGAATCTTAGCACTCCGAAGGGTTTACGAAGTAAAGAAGTTGTCAGAGCTCGAAGAAAATATAAACCATTTAAGGTTGTGTAAACGTGTCGCTAGATCTAACACTCCGGAAGGTAGACACTTCGAAGGTTTGTAGTGTTGTGTGCCTAAGAACTCCCAAAGCCAAGGATTCTGAAGTAAATCTCATCCCTTGATTGTGTTGGACACGTGGATGAAGGATCTGTAACTTCGTTAGTTCGAGGTTTGGGGAGAACATGGTGTAGTGTTGGGAGGACTCCTGAAGGCCAAAAGATTGGAGCTAATCTTAGTTGTTCAATCAAAAGGACACATGGATGCAGATCTCATCACATCAGATATTGGACACTCTGGAAGTTTGCACTAGTTAGCAGACAGAAACTCGAGAAGGTCATAGTTTCGAAGAGGATCTTGACCATTCGTTTGGAAAGGTCTAAGAGTTGTCAGATCTATGCATCTCCAAAAAGTTCACTACTTTGGCACTTCATGGGTATTGTGAAGTAGAGTCGTGGAAGGTTGTGAATCCCAGAGCCCCGAAGAAATTATGGGTCGTTAATCTAAGATCAACAAGAAGCATTGATCTATTAACCTATTCTCCTGTTCGCAACTTTATAGGATCTAAGGTTTTAGAATGCTCGAAACCCCAGAGCACCTAGTTCTTATCCCTTGGTCATATGAGGGGTTAAAGTTAAAATTCTTTTTCGTTAAAAAGAAATGTCAGGAGGGCCTCGTTTTAGCCATAAAAGGGTTACAGTTGATAAAGAATGAATCTCTAAGTTCTGACTCTGTAGATCCTATGCTCGGATAGTCAAATCCAACAAGATCGAAATCTAAAGAAGTGGTCTAGCCCACGTTTTTCAGCCCAAAGTCACGCAGAGGATTTTGAGGACCAGATTTTACACGTGGGAAGCAAGTAAATAATGAAAATCACCAACATATTGTTTTTATGTTGTATTGAAAACAAATGACCACCTCAAACCATTTAGGACCAACACAAGGGCCAATTCTTATTGGAAAGAACTATGAATTTTTGTCCCTTAGAATGAGATCCTTCTTACAGGCATAGAATTGTTGGGATCCAATGGATCTTGGCTATGTATAACAAGATATACCAAATCTAGATACCACGAACAATCAAGAAAGGGTTTTTGAGGCAAAACAGAGGAAAAAAGAGAATAAGACCAAATTCTAGATTCAAAACTCAATAGATGATTTGATTTTCTCAAAAATCATAGGTGTTGTCACCTCAAAACAGGCCTGGGACATCCTACAAATATATTACTATGGAAATAATAGGGTCAAAACAATGAAGTTGTAGACCTTGAGGATGCATTTTGAGACTTTAAAAATGACAAAGTCTGAAAAATGTTGATTAATTTATGACTAGACTCATGGGATTTGTAAACTAGATCAAGTTAACTGGTGAAGACATCCCTGATCAAAGGATCGTTGAGAAAGTCCTCAGAAGTATTCCAAACAAATTCGAAATGGTTGTTGCATCCATCCTTGAATCCAACGATCTATCAATTTTTTCAACAGATGAACTCATGGGTTCTCTATTATCACATGAGACGAGATTGCATCTCGAAGATGAATCAATAGCCAATGCCTTCAAGACCCAATTCTCTTTTAGTAGAGCAAGAGGTAGAGGAAGAGGGATAATTCCAAGAAACAATCGCTCAGGTGAAGGTCACACACATCAAAACAAGAATCATAATTTCTATCCTCAAAGAGGTAGAGGGAGGAGATCCAATGCAAAATCAAGCTACAATGCCATTACTGCAAAAATTATGGGCACTATGAATCTGAATGCAGGAAGAAATAAAATCAACACTTAGGCAAACCCCATATCTCAAATCATGAAGGAGACACCTCATATGGGATGTTTCTCTCGTATCACAAAATTGAAGAACAACACAAGGACCTATGGTTGTTGGACAGTGGATCCAACAATCACATGACAGGTAACAAAGATTTACTTTATTACATTGATTATCCTATTTAATTTGATATTGCACTTGGAGATGACTCTTTAGTCAAAGTTCAAGGAAAAGGAACTAGACCTATTATCACTAAACAAAATGTAAAGAAAGAGATAAATGATGTCTATCATGTTCCAAATCTAAAACATAATTTGTTAAGTGTAGGACAACTAATTGAAAATGGAAATAAGGTAATTTTTGAAGGAGCATCATGTAGGATATATGACAAAACTCCCAACAAGAAATTGATTTTTGAAATCCACGTGACTAGGAATAGAATGCTTCCCCTGACCCTTAAAACTACAAATCTGACCCAATATTATCCACAAAGTGCATCCAACCCCAATGCAACTATGATTTGGAATGCAATATTTGGACATATTCCCTTTCAAAGTATAATCCTTCTATAGAAGCACTCCATGGTCAAAGGTCTACCTATCTTGAAAGAGAAAAATATCCCATGTGAGTCATGCATTCTTAGAAAACATAAGAGAACTAGTTTTCCATAGTCCTCCACTCAAGCCAAACAACATTTAGATTTGGTTCACACTGGCCTATGTGGACCAATGCAAAAAAAGTCAATAGGTTTTCATGATTGGTCGGAATAGCCACATCTGCTTAGAAGACACCAAAATCCTCGCCAAAGAAAATCACTGCTTCAAACGTCGTGTTAGAAAAGCCATTGAAATCCGTAAACACCCTAGCAACTTGAAAAGAGATAATGGTTTAG
>JASDQU010357499.1:0-10040 GCA_032191745.1 Picea mariana | reverse complement strand
TTGAAAAAACAAATTGCCCAAAACAGAGTCCGGGAAGTCAAGATATTGAAGTTTTAAAATCTATAATTGTTCAAGGTTTTTTCCGCGGACGGTGACGCGATTTTTTTTATTTCTGTAGCAGGCGGAAGCCAAATTTTCCCAAACAAATTATAGATTTGAGTTCCTCTCACAATTTTACCCAATTTCAGAAAACAAATCAGCCGAAATGGAGTCTACTAAGTAAAATTATGAGCATTTTAAATTCAGCAGTTTTTCAGAGTTTTTTCTGGAAAACGCTGTGATTTTCTACAGTAAGTTATTGTTATATTTTTTGGGTTTTTTCATGATGGATGTGGGACCAAAGAGTTCATAGGGTGATCAGATGGTTATTTCCTCTCAAACCCTCAAGGGAATTCTTGAAGCATTCAAATACAAATTGTATGACACATTGGATGCTAGATTGCATGACCTTGCAAATGGCCTCAATGATAGTTTTCGTAGTATTCAAGATTCATTGGATAACATGCAACAGATATTTCTTATGGCAGACATAAGGGATGAATATAATCAAGAAATATATGCTTGGTATGATTTTGAAGCTGATTGTGATGATTGGTATATGGATAGTTGTCATTTCTGGGATGACAACCACTTTCATATTTTATTTGATTACTCTAATCCACCTTCTGTAGAGAGCTTCAATGTGACAAATCGAGAGCCAATGATTATTACCAGTGTCCATCCTACATATTCTACAGTGGTGTTATTCCTTCCAGATTCTGCTATGACCCTTTTCCACTATTTGGATGGATCTTCTTATTTGGATCCACATGATAGGTGTCAGTCTTTGGAGCATCATTTTGAGTTGGTTATTGGGTTCCAAAATCTTCTATGGGGAGTTCACATGAGAACTTGGACATGGGACCCAAGCTTACAATGGTGGTTGGACTACATCAAAATCATGGCTTTCCTTTCTACATGGGACCTTGGTTCTTCAATCTTCTTTAGCATTATGGTCCACAATTATCCATGGGACCCTGGTATATGGTTGTACATCAAGTGTTGAGGACAACGCTTTCATAAGGGGGATGGAATGTAAGGTAGATAGAGAGGTAGTGGGGGGGCCCAGAGGGTCCATAGTGATAATAGTGGAGGTCATTCAATGTAAGGTGGACTAGGTCCACTATAGTATTAAATAAGGCCCACTATGGTAGTTAGATATAATAAATGGATAATTAGATATAATAAATGTAAGAGGACTTCTTAGAAGGTTCTACTTCTAGAAGATTCCTCCTCTAGAATGTTCTTAGGTGATGGTAGAACTATATAAAGGGGTTCAAGCAATGTAATGAGATATGAAGAAAAATATTGTATTTGAAGTGGTAGCTCAATAGGAGGATGCCCCCTCGAAGAGGCAAGTGAACAGGAGAAGATCCCTTCCATAATAGGATCCATTGTATGGTGTTTCCCTACCTCAATGGTTTGATAGTAATAAAGGAGATTTTGCATATTGTTCTTGTATATCTGTTGTGGTTCTTTTGTATTCAGTCTTTGGTTCTTAACAGATTATGACGTTTTTGCATTTCTCTAGCAAAGTCTTTTTCTCCAACACTTTTGAATTCATCCTACTCTAGATATCTCAAATATGATACTTCTATTTCCTTCATCCCATATACTATATGGACTAAACTCTTCCTTGTACTCATGTTTGGTGAGTCATTGTATCTAAACTCTACTTGTGACATAATCACATCCCATTGGCTATGATGTTCAGTGACCAGACTCCTTAACGAATTTCCTAAACTCTGATTTACCACCTCAGTTTGTTCATCTATTTGAGGGAGATATGTTGAGTTAAAGGACAATTTTGTCCCCATCTTCTTCCATAATGTTCTCCAGAAATGACCTGCAAATTTAGTGTCTTTATATGAGACAATACTCTTGGGCAACCCATGAAGTCTCACAACTTATTTGAAAAATAGATTTTCAATGTGTTGCATCATTAGTTTTTTGGCATGGGATAAAGTGTGCCATATTTGAGAACCTATCAACTACAAAAAATATGGAATCACTTCCCCTTTTTGTTCTTGGAAATCCCAACACAAAATCCATGCTTATTTCATCCTAAGGCCTATCTGGAATAGGCAGTGGTTGATATAACCCATTGTTTTGTCGCTTTACTTTTGCATACCAGAAAATATTACATCTATTTACAAATTTCTCCACTTCTCCCCTCATACTTAGACAATAATATGAATTGTTCAACTATGCAAATGTCTTGTCATGGAAAACATGTCATGCTAGACCTCCAATATGTTTTTTCTTCAGCAGATTATCTCTCATTGAGCACTTTGGTATGCAAAAACTGGCTACCTTTAAACAATAATCCATCTTGAATCAGATACTCTATCCACTGAATTTTCTCTTTGAGAACAATATTTTCACATGCTTCATATGCCTCTATAAAATCTAGATCATCACAATACATCTCCTTAAGATGTTCAAACCCTAAGGTTTTTACTCGAAATTCCTGTAGAATCAGACATCTCCTGCTCAATGCATCAACAACTTTGTTAGCATTACTAGAAATATGTTTAATTACAAAAGTGAAATTTTGCATAAAATCTATCCACTCAGCATGTCTTTGATTTAACTTCTCATGTCTGGTTATGAATTTTAAATCCTAATTATCATTATACAAAACAAAATCTTTTGGAACAGGATAGTGCCTCCATTTATTTAAGGCTTGAATTACTACATAAAATTATTTATCATATGTGGAATACTACCTCTTGGTGTCATTCAATTTCTCAATGAAATACACAATAGACCTATTATCTTGGCTCAAGACTGCTCCAATTGCTACTCCACTAGCATCGCATTGTACTTGAAATGTCTTCATGAAATCTGGCAAGACCAAAATTGGTTGTTCTGTTATCTTCTCCTTTAATATCCTAAAATTTTTCTCAACTTCTTATGTCCACTTAAAAGACTCATGTCTCTTCTTCACCATATCTAATATTGGTGCACAAATACCAATGAAACTTCTGATGAACTTATGATAGAAACTTGTTAATCCATGGAAGATTCTCACCCCAAATATGCTCCTTCATGATGGCCATTCTCTGATTGATCTCACCTTCTTTGGATCCATCTTCAATTCATTTGAAGAGATTAAAAAACCCAAGAAAATGAGTTTTGTCTTCATAAAAGAGGATTTCTTCAAATTTATCAACAACTTCTCCTGTTGCAATATTCTCATCACTAATGTTAAGTGCCTCAAATGTTCTTCTTCAGTTTTATTGAAGGCTAGTATATCATCCATATATACAATCACAAACTTACCAATAAAATATTTTAATACCTCATTCATCAACCTCATAAAAGTACTTTGGGCATTTGTCAAGTCAAATGTCATAACAAGCCACTCATACAACCCTTCATTCGTTTTGAAGGTTTTTTTCCACTCATCACCTTCTCTCATCCTTATCTAGTGATATCCACTCTTTAGGTCTATTTTTATAAAATAATTTGCTCCACTCAAGCAATACATTAAGTCATCCATCATGATCAAAGGAAATGTGTACTTGATGGTTATTTTATTTATGGTTCTTGAGTGTATACACATTCTCCATCCTCCATCCTTTTCGGACTCAACACAGTTGGTATTGCGCATGGACTCAAGCTCTCTCTAACTAAACTCTTGTCCATCAAATCTTGGACCTGTTTCTTTACCTCCTCATTCTATTGAGGTGTCAATCTATATGCTTCTTTGTTTTGTATACTCGCTCCTGGTATGAGATCAATGTGATGGTTGATACTCCTGATAGGTGGAAATGAGCGAGGTAACTCATCCACTACTATTTTAGCAAAATTTTCTAACAGCTCCTGAATTTGTTCTGGAAAATCATCCATAGAATTACTTGTAAGCATGAATCTAGGCTTCCTCACCACAACAAATTTCATCTCATGTTCCTTCTTGAATTCACTTAGGATTTCCTTCCCGCTCATGATAAGTATATTTGTGTTGGATTCTTCCCTCACTTTATTATCCTCTATGGGTAGTAGCATGTGTGTCCTACCATGTTTATCCAAGGTATAAGTATTTTTCCTCCCATCATGAATGACATTTATGTCAAACTTCCATGGTCTCCCCAACAAGACATGACATACATCCATGGGAATCACATCACACAAAATATCATCTCTATATCCTATTATCTTAAATTTGACTAGGCGTTGTTTAGTTACCATTACCTGATGACCTTTCTGCAACCATAAGACTCTATACAGACTTGGATGTGCAGTTTTCTCCAGCTCTCATTTATCCACCATATCCGTGGATACCAAGTTATCATTTCTCCCACTATCAATTGTGACCTTGCATACCCTGTCTTTATTCTTACAAGCAGTTCTGAACAAATTGTTCCTCTGCACCGGTTTTTCCACCTCTGGCTCTGGCTTCAAGAGAACCTTTTTCATCATCAAAGAATTCCCATCTTCTGCATCTTCTACCTCAACATTCCACTTCTGTGCTTCCGAAATGTGAGCTTCACCTCCTCCTTATTTCTTTCTCTAGGGTCATTCCCAAGACATGTGTCCTATTTTCCCACAGGCGTAACACTTCACCTCTCCTCCTTTGCCTCTTCCTCTTCCTCGATGAAAACCATTTCTTCCACCATACTATCTCCCTCGGGAAATTCCTCCTCTTTTTGAGTGACTGTGTGCTTTTTCAGTCTCAACCTTGTGCTTTTGTGCCTTGTCATGGACAATTCCCTTACCTCTATTTAGAATTCTTCCTCTGCTTCATTGGCTCTATTTCCTGGCCCTCTTTTGTTCTACTTTTAGTGCAATATGATAAACATCCTTCACTTTCTTTACTTTCATCATACTGATTTCATCCTGGATTTCATATATCATGAAATTTGTATACCTGGAAACCTTTTCATCATCTTTTTCTCTCTGTCTAGCCCTGATGTTCAGCTTATAAAATTCCTCGGTGTATCCTTTTACTGTCTATCCTTTCTGTCTTGGCTTATGTAACTTCCTGAACAGATTTATTTGATATTATTTGGGTATGAATTTAGCCTTCATCTTAGCTACCATTGTTTTCCAGTTCTTGATCTTTTTCTTTCCTTTGATTCTTTTGTCAGCTTGTAGTCCATCCCACCATAGTGTTGCGTGTCCCTTCAATCTGGTGACAACATGCTTCACTTTCTTCTCTTCATAAAATTCTTCATATTCGAAGTATTTGTCCATTTCTCTTACCCAATCCAACAATTCTTCAACATCTAAGTTTCCTTCGTACATTGGGATTTCTATTTTTTCTCTTTCTCTGAATTTGACAATAGATTTCAACAAGCATTCTTCTACAACATCTTATCCTGCAGCTCCTTCAACTTCAATGTCTTATCTCTCTACATCACTGACATCTCCAACATCAGGTTCTCTTCTTTGTGTTGTCTCCATATCATCTAATCTTGTGTGAATTTCTCTCATATCCCTTTCCACAGCTCGATTTGCTACAGGTTACTCCGCACGCCTTCTAGGTGGCATGGTGCTAAACCTTTCCTTCACACAAATTTTATGTAATTGTGTTGATACCACTTGATGATACCAGACTACTTCCTTCTTTTACATAGAGCACAATTTGACGCTCTGATACCACTTGATGCAAGCTCCTTCTCTTCTAGGGGATGAGTGACCTCCCGATCAAGGATCTTCAATTCGTTGAGTTGAATTGGCTCTTTGGGCCTCTGCTAGACCCTAAATTCAATTCACACAGGCCCCTTCTTTGTTACCCATGGAGGATCAATTCACCCGCATGCCTTATCGTTGGCACTTCCGGTAAATCTAAGTGGCAAGTGCTAGCTCCTCGGCTAGGCCTTGCTTCCTTATGACCATGGGCTATGACCTTCAACTAGCCCCATTCATGGCTTCGGCTGATCTAAGTGCAGCTAACTCCTTTTTTCCCAAACTCTGAACTGACAAAATCACCTGGAACAGATCTATGGCCTGCACTTCTCTGACAGCCAATGGTTGTGATCCACTTTAGGACTCTGAATTCAATATTTCTGAGTGTTCCAAACAACATTTTTCCCCGGAGTGACTTTTAACCGGAGCTACGAATCAAGCGTCACGTGCTCACCTTGACCAATGGTCAATATTCCCCCTTGTCCTTACTTTAGATGACTTCTATTCAACGCTCCTTTGTGCCTCCTTCTCCTGGTGTGTCAATCCTCTGAAGTGACAAATCTTCTGCCATGCGTCTTGTTCCAATGGACGGATTAGATGAACTTTCGCGCTTTGGCCTTTGGGAGTTCTCATGCCTTCACACTTCACTTATTCCGGTGTGAATTTTCTCCAGATTAAATCTCCACTCTCTGCGTGTCCTTTCATTTATCAATGACTCCTGTTAAACCCTGCCTTCAGGACTTACGGCCTTCAGGAATTTACTCTCCAATTATCCCGAAGTGTTCTATGACTGAAGTGATAGATATGACGCCACGTGTTCCAACAAAGGATGGCTAGGATGATTCCTTACCTTTGGATCTTTGAATGACTTTTGATCAACAAATCCACTTTCTCCTTTCTTTTCCTTTAGAGTACTATTGTGAGGGAAATCTCCTTACGGAATAGCAAATAGGGTTAGACTTTGCATGCAGATATGACCTAGAGAAAATTTACTTTCTACCTTCATCCCCATACTTAAATCCCATTTCTTTTTAGTAAATGCAATGGCTAGATTGACCTACCTCATTCTCGGCATTCGATGTTGATCCCTTGTTGTACTTGATTACTTGTTTGCAGTTCTCCTTTCCAACGCTAACCTGCATACAAGACAAGAAACAACTACACATGCATACTACCTATAGAATAACGGGTTAGAAATTCAAACATGTACTTAGAAATTTATGAATAAATCGTGAATTGGGATGGGAAAAGCACTTTCTTTATTACTTTGAATGAGTCAACTTACAAAAGTTGAGACCGGCCACCGCTCCGAGAACCTGATCCTGGGATCCTCTTTGACTATCCTCCAACTACTTTTCTTTGTATCTCCTTTAGCTTAAGGAAAGGCTAAAGGGTTGGGACAATGGGAATACGCAAATGGGAAGAGTTTCTTTGCTATATTTTTCCTCCTCCAAATGGGACCCCTACCCCTTATTTTATAGGCTAGAAGGAGCTAGGTATTTGGATGAACCCTAGGCCATGCATGGCTAGGAGTTTCAGTTAACTCACCCATAGCTTTTGTGTTCTGTCGGCAAGTTTCCTTTTTTCATGCTTTTGTCAGTCCACGTGAGCTGTTTTGGGTCAGCCAGCGTGTACACGCATGCAGTAATGGAGCAGGTCACGTGGGCCTTTATAAAGGAGGATTTTTAAAGAGTTGTTCAATAGTGCTTTGGCAAAGAAGGGATATGAGATGGCTAGATGCCAGGTAATCATGTGTGGTGCAATTTAGGGTTATAATAGATGTCCCGTAATGTGTGAGGTCATAAGAGCATCTGATGGCCGAAATACATTACCAATCTTTACTGATGTGCCGAACGATTGAGCCCAAGGATCAGGAACCGGAAGGTGTTGTCTGCAAAATAACAAATATTTCATCGAGGCAGGCATACCCATGCTTAGGATAAAATAGAATCGTGGCTACCAATCAAATACACTGTAGATCCATGTCATATAACTATATAAATAGTAGCCGTGAACAATACACAGTGGAGCTACATCTCGAAATCGAAAAGATATACGTATAGAGTATCCATCTTCTAGAAGATGATACGGCCTAATGGATGGAGATGGGATCTTCAAATCTCGAGCAAAAACTTCAAAATATTCAAAACTCAGGTAGAAGTGTAATATGAGTGTACAACTGCACTACTGGAGGTCTTCGATGGCTCATTAGTCATGGACTTGATAATATTGATGATCATACTAAAGGCTTCAGTGATTTCGAACAAGGAATTGATTGGATGTTCAGGATGGCCAGGTATGAGGACAAGAGACATATTGCAGAGGGGTCGACTTAGGCTTGGTGACAAACTTCCCTTGGATAATAGCATGACAAATGATGAGACTCGGACAACATGGCATTAATCATAAGTCTACGAAGCAGGAGGCAATGCAAACTCTCCATATGTTTGAAAGGATAACCAAACGGTAGAGGACACAATTCTATATAGCGAGAAAAATCTTCCTAAGGTCGTACTACATCCCATAGTCTGATGAAAAAATGGACAGATGTGCTTTATCCAAGGGCGACTCATTATGCTGCCAATAAAGAAAATACTTCTCCCTTCCTCTTTTTGGGGTATATTTGATATTTTTGTCCTTTTCAATAATCGTGGAAAAGAATAATGGAATATTATGTTACAAAGGAGGAATGAGTGTTGCAAACATACAAGCTCAAGGCACAAGGACAAGACTAATGTTCTAGTGGAATGATACTTGGGAAAAATCCTCTGGGGGCCAAAGGTGTTAAGACGCAGAAGCAAACTGTTACAAGGTTGGCGTATAAGGTATGCAAATGCGGTTAATAAAACACACAATGGTAACGTCCTTTGATGTAAGTTTAATGAGCCCAGAGAAGGTAATATCGATGGCTTTTCATGTTTTGAGAGTCTGAAAAAACATAAAAGGAGACTCCGTTGGGGTACCTTTTTTGAAGATAGTCTAGTCGATTCGAAAAAGGGGTAAACTAGCACTGATTATATGTCATTCAAAACCATTTTAATGAGTGTGATAAAGACAATACCACTCAACCACTTTTTCATTTTTAAGGAGTCTGAAAAAAGATTAACTATGGAATCTGTCAGGAATGTTCTTCTGGACCAATTTAACGAGTGTGAAAGAATAAGGTCACTTGGCAATCTTTTCAATTTTAGGGATTTTGAAAAGAGCTTAACTATGGACTCCGTGGGGGTTCCTTCTTCGTAAGTTTAGTCCCCTAGGCCTGAAAAAGGGATAAAATTATACCTGAGAGTACTCTTCTAAAGAACTAAAGTTCCATAGAGTATACCTTTGTTCGTATAGTTGACTGTCCGGACCGAAAAAGGGGTAAACTACCGCCAGATGGACGTGACTTCAAATTTCAGTTTAACGAGCGTGAAAGGCCACAAGATCGCTCGACAATATTTTCATGATTAGAGGATCTGAAAAGGGTTTAAAAGAAGACCCGTTTAAGGAACGTTCTTCTGGACCAATTGAATGAGTGTGAAGAAACAAGGTCACTCGACAATCTTTTCATCTTTAAGGAGTCTAAAAAGGGCTTAAAGAAGACTCCATAATGGTTACTTTTCTCAGTTAATCCTGACAAGATCGAAAAGCATAAATGCAGTCTCGTCGGATGTTGATTTTGGATCTCAAAGAGATCTTGAAAAACAACAAATTTAGCTCATGATAGAATCTTTGTGGGTCGATGCCTGACATCTCCTCGGGGGAGCTGTATTCTCCGACAAAAACATTGTCTATGACGCCAGGGGTTCTGGAGATATTGATAGGTATCATTTCAGCAATGTTGCCATATTACCCTCAGCATAGATCTTGTGTGTAGCTAAGGGATTAGTATGACAATACCTATCTCCAGTCATAGTCATGGTGAATTATCCTGCTTCGATTCGGCTTAACTCTGGGAGGAAATATGATCTGTGATGAAGATCTTCCCAAGGTTTGGTTGCACTAGTCATTGCTTCAATTACTACTTCATCAGAGGGCAAGACTAAGTCTAACGAATCGGTATTAGTGAGAGAACCATGAGCCCAAATAAGCTCTAGAAGTGGATCTAACTCATGTGTAGGAGTTGGATCAGTGTTAGCTGAATCTTGTTGGACTAAAGAGTATGCTACTTCAGCGGCGGACCAGGGCATGGACATACCCGGGTGCTCTGCCTCATCCATCATGGCTAATGGGGAATGAAGTATCCACGGATCATCGAAGTAAGTCATGAGGAATGACGAAACTTGAAAAATATCAACCTTATGGTGATTGGATATTGGTGCGCCTCTTTCGTCACCTTGGTGAGCAGAATAGAGGTGCTTGCAAGCTCAGTTGGGTCTGCTGAG
>JASDQU010357494.1:0-11333 GCA_032191745.1 Picea mariana | reverse complement strand
GCACCTCCACCTCATCCATCCATGCCAAACCCTAAAAGTTGCGCCCTCCCTCCTTGAGTTCACCACTTTGACTTATGATTTGACACTTGGCATTGATCCAAAAGGGCTCATTTTGCCTTTCAAAGTATAAATAGAGGCCCTCCCTCACTCATTTCCTCACCATCTCTTGAGTACCGTTATGCTACCATTTTCTTGCCTCATCCCTCTCTCATTTTTCATCTTGCTTTCATTCCATCTTGCTCTTGGGGAGCTTGGAGCAATTAGTCGTTGCAACCTCTCCATTTGATAATAAGAAAGGCTTTGGAGGATTTTGGAGTACAAGGATTTTGTCTTGGTGCTTCTATGCATATGAGGTGACTTTGTTCCTTTGTGTATTTTGTGGAATATTGAGAAGTTTTCTTGGTTAATTAGTTTGCTTAGATAGGTTTAGCAATAGTGTAGTTGATGGCCTAAATGTGTTGGATAGCTAATGATATAAACTAGTTTATGTTATTTGTTTATGCAACCCATATCTACTCTTATCTCACATTGTGCTTCAAAGTTGCAGGTTGTTTCAAGGGCTCTGTTGGGATAGCTTCAAGCAAGAAGTTATCCTCATAGCTCACGAAAACTTCATAGCTTTTCCCTTTTCATTTTCTGTTATATTCACATTCTGATTTTGGTTGCTAACACTCTTAGATAGGTCATTTTATTACATAAATTTTCTAAAATTTGTATGCAGAAAATTTCTATTGAAAAACAGAAATTTTTTTTACTTTTTGTGTGTGTTGTGCAGCATTTCCAGAATGCAATAGCTTGCTGGTTTTTGCAGGTTCTCGCCAGCTCAAGGGGTTATCCTGCCCATTTTCAGTCACAACACACACCAAGGACCCTCATTTTGAGTGGATAACAAAACCCAATCATTTTCTTATCTCTTTCAAGCATTGTAAACAAGCCCAAAGGACATTTTCATAAATTGTGTTTGTGGACATTTTCCCTTTAAAGCATTTTTTTTTCAGTTAATTATCTTTGGTGTGATCCCTCAAGAAGTTGTGCATCCTTTGGAGGCACTATCTTGTTGGGTCTTGAGTGATCTTGTTTGCCATTGAAAGCAATCCAATAGAGTAGTGCATCCCTTTGGGAGACTTTCTATTGTTGAGCATGCTTGGCTTGTTGTGTTGATGAATGTATCCATTTGAGCATCTTTAGATTTCTGCACATACAAGCATTTTCAGTTAGTATCTTTGTATCTTTTGTTTCGTATAACTTTGTTGTAACCTTTAGATATTCTTTATTGTGATTTTGTATCTAGTTTGTATCTAATCTCATTGTAACTCTTTGTATCATTTGCTTATAGTTGTATCATCTATTCATCTTGTATTTAGTTGTAGATTTGTATCTAACATTGTTGTGAATCTTTGTAACTCTTTTGTAATTAACCTCCCTCAAACTTTAGTTGACCCCTTGCCCAATCTTAGGCACTAGTCTTAGTTGTCCTAGGAAAAGGCTTGATTCTTATTTGAATTTGTTACACATTGCATTGTTGATTTTGCATCATAGGTTAGATCTTTCCCCCAACCTTTAAACTAATTAAAACCAACTCCTAGAACTTAACATTAAATCTCATCTAGAAACTAGGGTCTACCCCCCTTGGCTTCCCTAGGAGTAAGCCTAGAAGGAAGAGGTTCAAGTCAAAGTGACAGCGTGGGCTTTGAACCTAGGCATTGTGCCTCCAAGGACACACTAAGTGAGCAAGACTTAGCTCACGTTTGCAAGTGTGTATAAGGACAGCAACATCTTTGGCGCCGTTGCCGGGGATAAGTCTTTTATCCTTGGTCAAAACGACTTAACTGGTTTTTTAAGAATTAAACAATAAAACACTTTAGTCCCTAAAATTCTTTGAACTTGCATTGGTTGATTTAGTGTGGTTCCTTTCTAAGTGGCGACTCCATTGAACAAATATGTCAGGTATACTACTAGGAGCACTTCACAAGGAGTGATTTATTTTTTTCCTGAACCTGAAAAGGTTTATTGGAGGAGGCTAAATCGCCTTGTTCCTAGGAGGCTACTTGAAAGTCTTGGAGAAGAAGCACTCACTGATATCCAATACTTGTTCCAAACTAATAATCAACAAACTGTTAATACTCTCACTAATAATCCTAATGCAACCATGACTATATTTTTGAGACCTTTGAATTTTGCAGCAATCCAAGGGGCTCCTCACGACATTCCTGAAAAATTTATTGATAAGTTGCCTACCTTTCAGGGAAACAATGCTATTAGTGCCAAAGCTCACATTTTGAATTTCAAGCTGTGTTTTGAGAGATATTGTTGGAGTCATGATGAAGAAGATGTGAAAATGACCCTATTTGTGTATTCACTAGAAGGAGATGTTGCTGAGTGGTTTACTGATTTTGATACAAACAAGTTTAGCACCCTTAATGCAATATTGGAAGAATTTAGGAAAAGATGGGGTGATCAAAAGGAACACAGATTCTAGCTAGCTGCCCTAACTTCTAGTCATAAAAATTAAAATGAGATTGTGGAAGTGTTTAACACTAAGTTCAATAGCTTGGTAAAGGGTCTGCATGCTGACATTTTACCTTCAGATACTGCGATCTTGATCTATTATATGGAAGCATTTGAAGGGGAAATGAGGTATGCCTTAAGGGATAAAGATCCTCGGGATCTAAAGACAGCACAAGCTACAG
Source organism: Picea mariana (assembly GCA_032191745.1). Classification (NCBI taxonomy): domain Eukaryota; kingdom Viridiplantae; phylum Streptophyta; class Pinopsida; order Pinales; family Pinaceae; genus Picea; species Picea mariana. Next base: position 8,643 of record JASDQU010357494.1, on the reverse strand, counting down.
CTATAAAAATTGACAAGAATATGCAAGATGCTAGGAAATCCAATATTCCTGGTTTTACAAGAGGTTCTTCTTCAAAGGTTAATGAGGAAAAGAAGAAGAAAGTTGAGGGTCAAGAGTCATCAAGTGATGGAATTAAAGAATTGACCCAACTGATTAAGCAAATGGAAATAAACCATGCCAATTAAATCAATGCTTTGCAAAATAGATTGATTACTATGGAGAGATCTCAAAATAATAGACATCATCATAAGCCAAATGACAAATGGCCAAAGAGACCTTCTCCACATGATCAAAAGCCACCTAATCCTTTTGAGTCCACCAACTTGATAGAGCATCACTCAATACCTTATTGTAGGCCTTGTGGTGAATTTCATGAGGAAGTAACTCGTCCAATTTTTCTTGAGGGTTGTTATGATGATGATTATGGAAATCAAGGGAATGAACAAGTTAACATGTGTGGTAGGAAATACAATGTTGGCATGTATGATTGAAGGGATTTTTCTGAACATGAGAATAGTGCAAGCTACATGAATAATGTTGTTGATAAGGCAACAGAAAAATTTGTGCCCAAGCCCACACCCCAACAGATTGCAGAAATGGCTAAGTACAGAGGCATTACATACCAAAGGAATGGAAATAAAGGTCAAACTAGTATTCCCAAGGTATCTCCAATTCCTCCTAAGTCAAATGTGCATGTTAACTCAGATTTGAATATTGACTTAGGTGGTTGGTTAAGTAATGCTAAGATGTTAGTTCCAGTGTTAGAACTTATGAAGATCCCTTCTCAAAGGGAGAAATTACTTAAAGCCATAGAAGATCCTCCTCAGAGTTTTGTTGATCGGCAACCAGCAGTGGCTTACCAAGACACACCAGTTATTCTGCAGAATTGGGATAGAGGAAATGAAAAGAATCAGCCTTTCTATATTTCCTTGCTTGTAAATGACAAAGTACTACATAATTGCATGCTAGATTCAGGGGCAAGTTCAAATGTTATGACTAAGAAGGTAATGGAGCAATTAAACTTAAGGATATCTAGACCTTACCATAACATTTGTGCCATGGATAGTAAAACGATTGAAGTGCATGGATTAATCAAAGATTTACAAGTACATTTAGCAATTTTTCCAGACATCATGTTTGAAATGGATATTGTGGTGATTGATATTCCTGATGCTTGGGGAATGTTGCTCAATAGAAAGGCAACTGCAGATTTGCGAGGTAATTTACGAATGGATTTATCTTATGCTACCATCCCTACCCCAAATGGAAATACTTTTAAGTTGAATAGGGAATTGTATAGGAGGTATCATATTGAAGACCCAAGAAATCCTAAGAATGAGTTAAAGTATAGAGAGGATGATCTTGGTAATTATGCTATTTTGTCTAACTCTATTGTGCCTTTAGAGGAAGAAATTCAAGATGATAGAGTTGATAAAGTATGGTATATGAATTTTGATGGTGCTTTTTCTAAAGCAGGAAAAGGTGTTGGAATTGTTCTTCAAACTCCAAGTGGTAAAATGTTTAAGTTTGCTTATAGATTGGAGTTTGATGCAACTAATAATGTGGCTGAGTATGAGGCCTTGCTTCTTGGTTTAGAGATTTCTAAAGATATGGGTGTGAAATGTTTGAATATCAAAGGGGACTCAGATTTGGTCATACATGTAATGTCCCCACTTTGGGACATCATCACAATGCAGAGATTTATGATGACTAGAGTAGCCAGATGGATGTTATAGCGAGTACAGGGGTATTTGAGAGGCATTGTGGGGTCCAGCGGGCATTGATCATCATATTCCATCATTATGACTCATTCTTCACAAGTTGGCTTTGGTTTCGTTGCATTCCGACGATTTCCATGATTTTGACTTAACAAACCCTAGAGGACGATTCGGTGGTGAAAGATTCCACCCAGCTTGTCCCAAGCTTGGTCTCGGAGATGCAATACTCTCCCACACCATTCTAGTCAGATATACATCAGTGCAGGACGGTTCTTCACAGCCACAGGCACAGGAAGAGAAGGAGGGTGCACCATTGGGGTTTTCCAGCAAGGGGGGGCGCACCATCTTTGGAGAAGGATTTGTTTTAGGAGATTGGCAGGGCCATTGGAGATTCTATCACTTGGGTTCTTCGTGCAGGGACTTCACCATCATTCCTAGTGCTTTCTGAGGGAGTTTTATGGTTCAGATTATTTCTTAGAGCAGTGGGACGAATTGGAGAGAAGGAGGGCGTTTTGAGATTCAGATCTAGTCAGCTTGGAGGGGTTACACTTCATATCTGACCCTGAGACTTCACCTAGTGACTTGCAGTGTCCCGATCTATATTCCTGGGGAGTTTCAGAGCATTTGGAGGCCTCCTTCATCAGGGCCGAATTATCTAGGGTTCCAGGCATCCAGTGGGGCACATCATTCAGTGGAGGAGTTCAGATCTACAAGGTTTGAGAGGGAATTTGGAGATTCAGACACCTGGGTTGTTCTTACCATCACCCGATACATTGTTTGGCATCATTCTTGAGGTGATTGGACACTTTTGGCATCAGGGCCGAACTCTTGAGGAGCTTCAGGCATCCAGCAAGGCGTGGCACTTTCCAGCTTGGAGGTTGAGCATTCGTACGGCCCAGATCTACTTGTATTCAGTCTTCATTGTATATCCAGCCTTTAGAGGCTTATCTTGTATTGTCGGGAGCCTTTTGTAGCAGCTCCATTATCTATCTTCTTGGCCATCGGTTGGCATCTTCATTGTAGCAAGTTCTTCTATCTTATTAATAAAGAAGATTTGAGATGTTTTGGCTTGTCTATCATATTGCGTATGGTTGAGGTATGTTCCATGGTTGTCTCTTTCTGTTATTTGCTGCATACACACATATAAACACATCAGTAAACCCTAAGGCCGAAATCTAGAGGCCATTCAGCAAGTAAACACATCTAAACAAGTAGGACAGCAAAGTGTTTGACGAAATACCACAACCAGAAAAAGTTTAAAAAGACACCAAAACCGTAATGATCCTTGCATAATGGCTTCGGATCATTACAATACAACTAAAAAATAATTTTGCTTGCAAGTCAGAAAGATTAAAAAGGTATAGGAATGCAATTTGGGACTCCATTGGTGATCTTGACGCTTTAAACCTTATTGTTATTCCTAGGGAACAAAATTCTAAGGCTGATGAACTTGCAATGGTTGCTTACACACTTCAACTTTCAGATGATTTGATTGAGGAAAATATTTCAGTGGAAGTAATCTTTAGACCCTCAATTCCAGTCTCCAGATAACATGGACCATTGGCAAATTTTTAATGATGATAAACGTGTTATTAAATTCTTGACTCAGATGCATGAGTTTTCTGATTTTGGTGTCAATGAAAAAATAGATGGTTGCAACTATATTGAAGATGACACTAAGTTAAATCCAGTTCCTAGGTGCATTGTAGCCCAAGAGAAAAGTTTTGATAGACAAGATGGTCACAAACGGAAAGAAGAGTCAAAAGAAAAACTATGTGATCACTTGGAGGTCAACATTGGAAGTGACAAAGAGCCTAGGATGATAAAAGTAGGCAAAACTACCCCTATAGAAGAAAGGAAAGAAATTGTTAAATTATTAAAGGAATATAGGGATGTTTTGGCTTTCAATTATGATGAACTCAAGGTCTATAGGGAGGATGTAATTCAGCATGTGATTCCTTTGAAGGAAGAAACTAAGTCCTTTAGACAGAAATTGAGGCAAATGAACCCCAAGTTAGCTCCTTTCGTCCAACAGGAGTTACAAAAAATGCTAGAAGCAGGAATCATAGCCCAAACAAGACATTCTTCATGGTGTTCAAATTTGGTTGTTGCTAGGAAGAAGAATGGAAAGATTAGGCTATGTATTGATTTCAGAAATTTAAATATTGCATGCACCAAAGACCACTACCCCCTTCCCAAGATGGAAACTTTGCTACAAAGGGTAACAGGATCAGGAATGATTTCCATGCTTGATGGTTTTTCAGGTTATAATCAGATAAGACTTAAGAAGGAAGATAGGCATAAGACTACTTTCACTACTCCATGGGGAACCTTTGAATATTTGAGAATGCCATTTGGTTTATCAAATGTTGGAGCTACTTTTCAAAGAGCTATGGATTATGCCTTTAGGGGGTTGATTGGAAAATTAATTGAAATATATCAGGATGATTTGACAATTTTTTCTAAGGATGGAAAAACTCACATTGGTCACCTTAAACAAGTTTTTGAAAGATGTAGAGAGTTTGGAATTTCTCTAAATCCTGCTAAGTCAGTCTTTGGGGTGACAGAAGGTAAACTCTTGGGCCACATAATTTCAAAAGATGGGGTCAAGTTAGACCCAGAAAGAGTTGAAGCCATTGGAAAGGTACCCTTACCTGTTTCAAAGAAAGCTCTCCAATCCTTCTTGGGCCAAAACAATTTTGTTCATAGGTTCATTCCTAACTATGCTGAAATTATGAAACCTATATATAAGTTGCTTAAGAAGGATGTTAAGTTTGAATGGAATGATGAAACTAAGAGAGCATTTCAGAGTATTAAAACTGCCATATCTGAAGCTCACGTTCTTATTAGCCCAGATTATACTAAGGACTTTCAGATTTTCTCTTTTGCTTCTGAAGATACTATTGCTGGTGTATTGCTTCAGAAAAATGATCAAGCCCATGATCAACCCATTGCATATATGAGTAGGGCCTTGCAGAATTCAGAATTAAAGTATCCCATGTTTGAGAAACAAGCATATGCCTTGGTGAAATCACTCAAACATTTCAGAGTCTTCATTGGATATTCCAAGGTGACTGGTTATGTTCCTAATTCAATAGTTAAAGATATTTTATCTCAATCGGAAGGGTTAGGCTCAAGGGGTAGATGGATTGCTAAAATCCAAGAGTATAATTTGGAAATCAAACCCACTAAGTTGATTAAGGGTCAACGTTTAGCAAAAATGTTGACCGAAGGTAATGAGAAGGCCTTGGGTATGGTTTGCCAAAATGATAATCAAGAATTCCCTCCTCATTTATTAAAGCTTGAACAAGTAGATTGGTATGCAAATATTATTTTCTATCTTAAAAATCTTACTTGTCCAAGTCATCTAGTGGGTCACAAGAAAAGGGCTTGTTGACCACCTATTCAACTAGGGGGTCAACTCCATATACCATGAAGATATGCACCTGATGGTGCTACCAAGTTGAAGACTTGTTGGTTCTACAAGGCAGTTTTTGCCTTTATCATTTTGTTGTAATTGGAATTTTCGCTCCCCTACGTGGGATAATAATGTAATAGGTTTGCATGGATCATAGTTAGGTCGGTTACCTTAGGATTTCTTCATTAGGAGAGTCCCTTTCACTGAGTGTTTTTTGTTCTCGTGTTATTAATTTGGCCTAACCGGCCTTATTAATTTCCCTTGAATTTTTCACTCCCACACAATAAATTCTCCAAAGTGGTGAAAGGCGTTCTAATGAAGTCATCCTCTGGTAGCTAGTATTTAGGAATGATGTAAATGACCATGTAAGACAACTCAAAAAGTTTCACGGAATTCCGTCGAGTCTAGATAGGTTTTTTTTTAATTAATTAAAATTTCCTAAGGTTGGGAATTTAATTAATTAATTAATCAATTAATTTTTGATAAATATTGTAAAAACTAGGTCCCTGGGCTTTTGATAGGGGTATTTGTGCTCAAAAGAAATGGAATGAGACCCCCTACACCCTTGGACCAAGTTTAAGCTCAGTCGGACAAGTGTAGCTAGCCCTTTGTCCATGAGGAGTCAAAGTCAGTCAAAAATCAGCATGTCATTGGCTTAGCTAAAATCGCCGAATTTTGTAATAGTCATGAAAGTCATGAGAGAGTATGGAGAAGTGTCCCAATAGCCTCCCCTAAGTTAGGAAAGAAAATTCCAACTTAGAAAAACCCCCTTAGCCTAACCCACAACCCACACTCACCATCCTCTTAGAAGACGGGTGCCCCCCTCTTTGCTCATATCTCATAAAAATCAAATTAAACCATGGGGACTCCCAATACTTTGCAAAAGTTCCCCACTTGACCCCACATAAGTTTTAAATAATAGGGAAAGGGGTTTCCCCCTTCCCAACTCACCCCTCATCCTCCCACTTCCTCTCTTGCCCTAAAAGTGCGCCCTCCTAAATGGGACACTCATCCCTTGGATGGGTGACACTTGGAGCCCATCCAAGTGGGCTCCATCCTCCTCCTTTCATATAAATTGAGGCCTCCTCCACTCATTTTCCCATCTCTTCTCATTGCAAGTCTATTATGCCAAATTTCTTCCTTTCCTCTCCCTCACTCTCTCATGCTCTCATGTGCTCTCTCATGTGTAAATCTTACTACAAGTATTTGTAGCAACATTTTGGTGGATAATAAAGGAAGCTTTGGAGAATTTTTGGTGTGCATTGGGAGTCTTCTTGGTGTCTCCATTGTCTTGTTGAGGTGATATCTTACCATTTAGTTTCATATTTTGCTTTCACTAATTATATTTGGAGACCCAAACAAAGTATTTTGCTTGGGTGCTATTGGTAGTAGTATTGTTATCTATTTTGTGATAGTTTCTTAGCAAGTTTTCAAAGTATTTTGCAAGCTTCTTTGAATGCTCTCACCTCCATTTTCTTGTGTAGCAAAGGGCAAGCTTACTTGGGATTCACTAAGGGATTGAAGGATTGGCTTTAGAGTGGAAAGCCAACTCTTTTAATCATTCCAAAGTTTCTAAGATTATCTAACATTCTCTTCCTCCTCTCTTTCACTCCAAATCTTGTTATGAAATAGATGCTAAAAGTTTCATTATTATACTCAAATTTTCCTTTTAAATTTATGCATCATTGGGCTTGTTATCGTACAGTTTGTAACTAGGAAGAAAAGCTATAAAGTAGAGGGCCAAACTGGCGTAACAAGAACCTATCCCACCCAATGTCACCACGATGGGAAGGTTCTTTCTCTTTAGGGAGGTGAGGCCTAGGGGAGACATCCCCGGTGACCTGGGGTTTTGAAGAGGCTAAAGGATAATCAGACGATGACAAGTTTCCCCGTTCACATATCACCACCGAAACAGATAGTCTGGCTTATAGCCAACGAAGATAATCAAGTAGAATCTCTGCCCGAGAACAAAGCAACAATAAACTGATATATGCAGGCTCTGGTTAGTACTTCATATATATCAAACACTATCTGATATTCAATATAAGCAATTTGAAAGTAAATGTTGACGAAGTCAATGTTTACAAAATAGCACTGAAAGATAATATCACTCCACCAATAAATACTAGAACAATATGGCATTCAATGCAGTAAATCAATACTTGACCTAATTAATGGCTTTAACTACCATTCAATCGCTCATAAAGTAAAATGTTGTTGCATTAAGATGTAATAACCAAGGATGACGTCAGCAACTTAGGGTTAGTAGGGTTAGCTAGAGTTAGGGTTAGTGTAGTTAGGGTTTCAATTCAAAATCTTTGAGAGAGTTTAGATCAAGTTCTACTTCAACGTTTGAGGTCTTAGATCAGTGTCTTAGGGTTTAATGGAGTCATAAGTGAACGACGCACAGGTTGAAGGAGGCAAGATTTCAAGGACTAGAGGGAAAAGTTTTGAAGTGTTGCTAAAGCAGGGCCTCAAAATCGAAACCCTAGGGGAGAGAGGCTCACTCTGGTGTTGCTAAAGCAAGGCCTCGTGCTCTCTCCTCCTTCCCGGCAAACGGCTAGCTCAATAATAACAAAATATAACCAAAACAAGAGGGTTTGATGAGGGAGGTGTTGCTAAAGCAAGGCCTTTCAGCAAACCCTAGAAAGAGTACGGCCCTAGTGTAGTAGACCTAGGCCAGGGACGTCTCACTCTTCTTGGCTTCAGAACAGTACAGCTAGCAATAGGGAGAGGAAATCGGAGTGTAGCTAAGGCTAGGCTCTTTCTTTCTTCAACAATGGCTTACAGTTCCTCTATCAGAGGACATGAGACAATGACCTACTTGTGTGCTTGTCCCCTGGGGTTTTGATTCAGCAATATTTATAAACAAATGCAAGAAATTGAACTACAACCATTCATCTAAGAAGTTTTGTAGAAAAATACTTTCAAATCACCAAGAAATGACCATGCAAACCCTAGTTGTAACACCTTCCTTCAAGAGAAACACCATAAATGCCAAAAATCTCTTCCTTCAACAAGTGTGCATCACTTAATGAGTGAGTAAATCAGACCTCACTAATGAGTGAGTAAGTTGTGATGATAAAATGAGGATCAAAATACTCGATATATAGAGTATCAATGACCTAATTTACTTTTTAGGTCATAAAAAGGCCGACGAGACCAAAATACCAAAATCATATTGTTTTACATAAAATTGTCAAATAAAAACCCTAATTAAGCAGAAAAGAGAGTAAAAGCCCCTCTAAGAGAGGTGATGTCCCTTTCTAGGGCAAATGAAACATCCTGGAGCAAAACGTTAGCCCTCCAAGGGCTTCTCCAACATGCCACACGTGCCAATGTTGCCCAGTCTGCCTCCAAAGACGTCCAATAGGCTGGATAACGTCATGATCATCAAAGGTGACGTCCCAGGCCAACGTCTCAGTGAAAAGGGCTCAACCCCCTAGGCTAAGCTATGTCGGGGTGCCTCTAGTGGAACGTCCTCTTCTTCTTTGGTGCAAAGACTCT
>JASDQU010357489.1:0-11794 GCA_032191745.1 Picea mariana | reverse complement strand
TGATAGGTTGATGCATGGTACAGGTTGGTACTTGGTTAAGGCACATATCTTGTGATGGTATTTGGTGATCTTGGTACATGCTTGGTAGAGGCATGTGGTGGTTACATTGGCATATGGTTTGAGATATGCTCTTGGTGATATTGGCATGAGTTCATGTGATTTAGAGTGGATCTAGTTTCGTGGATGAGACAGTGACAGTGGCAGTGATAGTGACAGGTTGGATATAGTGATAGGTTGAGACAGTGGTAATAGTAGTGACTCTAGCACTTAGGGCGGTTGGACGAGGCAAGGAAAGGAGGTTGTATCCTCCTTCTGGTTGGTGTCAGAGAATTAGGGAGTTGGAGCTTCTTTCAGGTTGGAGCCTAAGAATCAGGGGGTTGTATCCTCCTTCTAGTTGGAGCCAAAGAATTCAGGTAGTTGTAGCTTCCTTCAGGTTGGAGACTGAGAATTAGGGGGTTTGAGCCTCCTTCCAATTGGGAAAATTGAGAAGTTGGTGCTTCCTATGAATGTATTTCTTCTGAAATATAAGAAAATCATTTTGTGGTTTTCTCCCATTTAGGTTTCCACTTAAATTTTGGTGTATTATGTATTTGTGGATGTTTCTCTATGGTTATTTATTATGCATAAACCATTGAACATTGCTGATAAAATTAAAGAATACATATTGTGATTAAAAATGGTAAAAAGTGTTCTTGATTCACCCCCCTTCCCCTCTCAATATTCCAATACTCACAAAGAAATATTCAAATGAAAAAATATGAAATGGTATTAGCTCTATTAGAGGATAAAATAAATATGCATGTTGCTTACATTTGAGAAAAGAAATATGCATGCTGCTTACATTTGATAAAAGAAATATAAATGCTGCTTATGTTTTGAAAAAATAAATATACATGTTGGTTACGTTTTGAAACACGAAATCCAAACATATGAAAGAATAATGAAACCACATTGTCAGTCTCATGTTTCTGTAAAGGTTTATACAAGGTTGTTATGCTTGAATGACATTCATATGGTGAAAGTTGTCACTTGGTGATATTTAATAGTTGTGAGGATCGCCTCCATTTAAATGGATGGCACAAATAATATGATTTTATCGTATATGTTTCTCAAAGTGCACGAGGAGGAAATATAGATTACAAAGTTATATGTCGATGCTTCCTAGCTGTAATTCTCATGAGTTGGACATTTTGTTGTATTTTTTTCTTTAATGGTTGGTAGAGGCCCAAGTTCAAATAGCTCCATCCCACCAAATGATTGCATGGGAGTCTACCTGTCTTAACAGGAAGGAAATCCAATGAAAATGTACCCCAATGTCTCGGACCCAATAGAGAACTCTCACACTATCAAATCCACTACAATTCTACTCAGTATGGACGTGGAAGATGTGAAGCCGTTGCAGATTTTAGTTGGGTTTCAACACAAGGAGGCACTCATCTCTGCGAGTGGTGCGATGATGAGAGAGACCTTCAGTTTCACTTGTTCTGTGGTAGCATTTTTAATTCTACCATTTTTTCCTGTGTACTTTTTCTACCATAACCGGATGTTAAACTATATCGCAGTAAATATGAGACAAGAGGATGGTATTGGTCATTTGTGCATAAAGGCATCATATTCTCCCAATATGTTCTGAAATGATGCAAGAAATTTTGCTAGGGTTATGGTAGATCCCTCATTGTTCATGAAAAGAAGGCACTTATTCCAGAGGTTCCTCGTGCACTAGACAAGGAAAAAATGATCAGATGCCAATCGAATCATGTGTGCGCTATTACAAGTGAGGTGCTTGTAAGAATAGGATCCACATTGTTGGCGATATCAAAATTGTTAAGCCACAAGAAGAGATGTGCACAGTTGATTGTTAAGCCAAAATACTCTAAGGTGGTTGGCCAGGGAATGAATCCTACTGGCTTTGGTAATCGCTCGTGAAGTTAGTCTCATAATCTACTGGCTTGCAAGGAAGTTTTTTGTGGAGTTTGTTGCTGACGGACATGGACTGTGTGTGGTACAGTTCTCTTGACAACCACAAGTATCGAGGTATGATAAAACATTCTTTTGAGGAATGACCAATGGAACACAATTCCATCGAAGATAATTTGAGTGCCACAATTCTCCTTTTTAATAGTCACTGACCATGCACCTTTCCATTGATGATAATTTGAGTGCCACTTTCACGTTAAATGTTTCTTGTATGAATGCATGGAAATATCGAATGGCTCAACTGTAGACTGGTTTGTTTGTGTGTTCTGGCCGAGGGCACTTCTGAGCACTTCTTGGCCCCAGTATCAGAAGTAGAAGTTGTTGGGTTGGGGGAGAGTGGAAGGAAATGTATCGTTGCTTCCAACACATGTTATTTTTGGAATAATTTAGCTTCTCATTAGTACTTCAAAGAGACATGTATCTCTCCAGTTTGCACAAATATATTTACATATCTCAACATTGAAAGCAATGAAGAATCAACCAAGGCATGCCCATACTAGAAGTGGAAGGAGTGTGAGGAGCGAGAATATTATATGCATCGTTGAATCTATAGCAGAATTTTTTCGCTGGAATGCATCGATGCACACTGGACATGGAAGCAACATAAAGGTATTATTAAGTAAAAAGTAGACTTTATTGTAATGGAGTCATAAAAATAAACAATTATTATTGAGTCTTTTAGAAAAATATTTGTATGTAAAGTCGGTGTCACCATTTTCTATAATTAAATTATATGAAGTCTTGTACTTGTAAAAGTTAAACATGAAGGATAATAGTTTATTTGATTCTACATTAAGGTATAAAGTCCAAGTACTGAGGAAATATATGTTGTTAATTAAGTCGATTGAAAATCCAAGTTTAATGTGGAGTTTAAAGCAAGGAGGGGGTTAAATGTGAGTCTTTAAAGAAAGGTGATCCCCTCCACATATGTAATGTAAGTCATTTTTTAGTTGACAAGATCGGTTCCTCACCAACATAAGTCGATATCGAGTAGACAACATTTTATTGAGTTGTAAAAGCCTAGTACCAACAAAAATGTATTTCTTTATTCATTGAGGCATGAGTCAAGTCATGCAAAGTTGTAGTGAAGTCCCCATTCATGTAATATAAAATAAAGACTCTATACATTATCAGAGACCAGAAAATAATAAAGAAGCACATCCATGATTGAGAAGCAATAGAGCAGTAGAGAAACAAGTTTAACGAGTAGAAGAGCATAGCAATAAAATATTAAGCATTGATGATGAGCATTTTGGCAGCGAATAAAGGAATTCGAGAAAGAGACATCAGATCATGAGACACACACATAAGATCTTAAAAGAAAATATGATAGCACACGAAATATTGAATTGATTGAGCCCCTTGGTATAAAATTTACAAAATAGTTCATGAGTTGTGACCTTGGAAGTGAGAAAGCAGAGAAATGGTAGGTTGGTCCAAGCATGGTGTTCCACCATAGGGTGGTGTGTGTAGGGGAAATATGAGTCTAGGATGAGCCACTCACCACTTTGAAGCACCAAAGAGAAAGGTGTAGCAATAGGATCAGGAGAACCATTGTTGGGTGGGAGAAAAGCGCTGTGAGACTCATTGATTGCACAAACATTTACCAGAAGGCTAAAGAGTAACATGTCATTAGTTATTTTCACACTTTCTCGAGAAGATCAAGGATTCAAGTGTGGGGGAGATGTTGGGAGGCCTTTTAGGCCCTTGTAATAAGCCATCATACATTATATACTAGCATAGTAATGTATGGATACATGGATTAAAGTAGGTAAGTGTGTGTAAAGGATAAATGAACCTAACAAAGGATTAGTTGGAGCATGTACAACCACTCCAACCATCTCTCTATTGTACAAATACTCATGAAGATGGAATATAAACTCGGATGGATATCCTTCCCATAAATCTCTCTCTTCTTGAGTGCGTGTGTGTCCTTATTATTTATCCTATAATGTATCTCTCTCTTCTTGAATGCATGCTTTTAATCCCTAGACTACAACAACATTGGTCTTAATTAAGCTCTAATTAAAGGACATATGTAATTCCTATAGGTTATTTATGGTTATAGTTACACACATCTTTGACCGATAACTTGAGTTGAACTTTCTTGGGGTGATGGTGGGGGGGATAAACTCATCTTAATACTTGCATGTGAGGTGACCAATATTGGAACACACTGTAAGTGCAAGTGTTGTATCAACTGTGGGAGAATATGTATCATGCCACCTTGACACATGACTATCATTTAGTAGGAGTTGTACATGCCAAATAATTAAACACAATTACAAATACTTTTCTTTTTTTTTACCAAATACTTGTCAATTGTAATTATATACATAATCAATGAAAATATTAAAAGTTGTCATATTAACCTCATCTAAGAAACTATCTTACACAAGAACATTTATTGGTCCATATCAAGTATGCTTGGAATGAAAGCATCGATGGGAACAAGTGAACTGGAACCATAATGGATAGCCTAGTTAGATGTATTGGCCTCTCTAGAATTGACGGTGTGGCTTGAATGCCCTACCCTTGGTAGTCTAATATCATCTATAGATGGATTTCGATGGGATGTTACAAAAAAATACGTTATGCTAAAGTACACTACATGTAAGGGTGGATATCATGCTACTAGTCACACTAATATTGTTTCCAAGCTGAGGTGGTTGGGGTGGGGTAGACATATTCCTAGGAAGGGGTGACCCTATTATTGGGTTATACTTATCCATTTCTCAATCTTAAGTGTAGCTAAGACCAACCCCTTAGAATTAACCAATATCAAAATAATTGACATGGAGACCCATAATAAAATCGACCCATAATTTATGTAGAAAAGACAATGGAAACTCCTTGTTATTGTAGAGAGGTTTATCAAATATGATAACCACCTATCCATCCAGTTATCTTTAAATGGTTGGCATGTTCACCAGTCCATGAAAATATGATTCTTTCTTGGATCAAGGGGTGGGTTGGTGCTTGGGTTAATAAACAATTGGATAATCATCTCTTTGGTAATATGCAAATGTTTCACCTCTTTCTTACTCAAGTCGGTTGAAAAATATTCTCTCATCCTAGACCTATATTCATATATATGACAATTGGCCATAGGCATGGCCAATAGAAGCAACAATGGTATCAAACTAAGTAGCCTAGGAAAGATGAGATGGCTCTCTAGTATTTCTAGGGTCACAGATTAGGTTTCTAATTTCATCTAAAACTTGATTAATTTCCATGTATGGGTCTCATGAGGGGGTGTTGGGGTTTAGGTTTTAGGTTAATATTGGGGTTTTCATCCATTCTAATAGAATAAATTATGCATTTAAACAATAACAAATGAAATTTTACAAACTATCTAAATTTGTATAATTTAACTAAATATAAAAATGAAAATTTGCAATAAAACCTACCTCAAAATGAGAACTTCTCTATTGGAAAGGCTAAGTGATAATGATGTCAACCTCTATTGTGCTTGTCCTTGTCAATTATGGATCAAATTAGCATGAAAATGTGCAGACGAGTTGGAGAAAAGATGGAGAAAAAGACATTGTGGGTAGGAAAAAATGAATAGAAAAGGGTCGCAATTTTTTTAAAATGTTTTTAGATAGAGAAATGCACATGTGCTAATAATGTGTGCACACTTTTAAAAATGTAAACCACTAAAGTATGATGATTGTGTGGAAAGATCAAGCTACTTCTATACAAAATGAGATTTTAAGATGTAGTGTTAGTAAATAATAGAAAAAAGAATGATTGGAATGATTTTAATGTTTTCAATTATTGCCTACCACTTTGTGTTTATGTCCAAACCTACAAAATACATAATATATTCTAACACTAAACATTTTAATGAATTTGCTTTGCACCATCAAAGAGAATTTGCTTGTTTATTTATTTTTATGATATAAAATGTAGATTATAAACACAAATTACAAATATTGATTATGGAAATATTATTCATAGAGTTTCATAAATTTCTTCTAGGAAAAGTCAAAGCTCATTGCACCAAAATTCACCATAGCTCCAATCTTCTTTGGCATCTCTCACTTGCCAATACTTCTTTATAATTTCTTGTATATTTGCATTAGACACATTGTTACCACTTATATTTTTGTGTCTACTAACTTGACATTTTGTAGATTCTCTAATACCATTGGACAACCATACACTCTTATTTTTTTGGAATGTTTTGAGATTCAAATAAATTTGTGGTAATGTGTGTAATGCTTTGCATTCCATTATAGTAAATACTTGGAGCATAAGCATTACACCCTCTTTTATTAACAAGAACTCCTCTAACTCATCTAAATAAACTTATGCAATTAAAGATATATAAGTGCTTCAAAATCCTAATCTTATCCAAATCCGGAAGCTCTTCCAAACTCTGACAATTCCACAATTTAATTCCACAATTTAAGATGAATCAAATTTTGAAATTCACGGAACTTACTTTCCATTTTAACCACGTGCGAGCACTCTAAAGTGAACCTTCTCAACTTTGACATGTTGAATATGTCATCAGGTAAATCTGTCATGTGTCTCCATTTGAAGCATGCTCCCGAATGTGCCTTCACTAATTGTTTCTCCGTTGTTTTATACACGTAACACTTTTAGTTGTGTTAAAGCACTCAAATTGGTAATCAAAGCCATTTTTTTCCATCTCCTCTTTTTATCCCACACCTTACTGCAGTAACTCATGTCTAACTCCTGCAAAGAGGTAAAGCCATTTTTTTCCATCTCCTCTTTTTATCCCACACCTTACTGCAGTAACTCATGTCTAACTCCTGCAAAGAGGTAAGTCCTGAGATGCTACAAGGAAAACATTGCAAATCATCACAATGATACATGCTCAGATACCTTAGGCATCTCAGCCTATTCATGTCAGATGGTAATTCTGTGATGTTGGATTCATCAAGATCAAGGATTTGGAGGTTTGCACGAGTTGTGACAGATGCAGGTAGCCTTTTGATGGGCACGTCTACTAAATTGAGGCATACTAGTTGTTTCAAACACCCCACACTCTCTGGCAATTACTGTAGTGTCGTGCCACTCAAATCAAGAACCCTGAGAGACATCATACTCCTAATCACCTTTCTTGGAATTTATGTTAATTGGTTTATCACAGTGATACATGCTCATACCTGCTTACGTTATCTCAAAAAAATTTAAGCATAGGTTTTAAGAAAACCCCTACTTACGTTATCTTAAAATGTTTTTTATTATATTTGTTTAAATATAATATATGTTTTTAATTTATCTATTTTAATTTTATTTTTTGGTTTTTTAAAATATTTTATAAGTTGGATTAGAAGGAATGTTGAATTGAATCAAGATGGGTTCGTTGTTTAAAAATAAGTGAAACTATTTTCTTTTAAAGGTTTATGAATAAATCATAGAGGATCTATTCAATAGGTTTCATGTGTCTTTCATTTATTTGCACACAAATAATAATCATGTGTCTAGTGCAAATCCAAAGGAGTTTCTAGCGGAGTATTTGCCAATGGATATATGGTGGGAGGATATGTAGAAGAAGGTGTGGTGATAGATTGATTCAATATTTCATTTTGAAGAGACATATTTATTTGTAATTCAAATTGTTTATGGAGGCAATGGATTTTCATCACATTTTAGTCCACAAACATGCATGATGGAATGAAATCTATGGAGTATTTTATTCGGTTCACTTTCAATCCATTCAGTGTTAAATTTAAGTGGTATCAATATTGAATGATAGAACAAGATTTATGACAAAGGGAAGGATCGTTCTTCGTAGTTAGAGTAGGGATGTACATTACTGTTACTGAAAGGTGTTAAATGTTAACCCCATTTTTAACAAATTGATTACAAATTGACCTTGTGTTTCCCTATTGTTAGGACTCTAGTATATCCATGTTTATGACCACCCTTATTTATTAAATTTGTAATGTAACTAGGGAGGATAATATTCAAGGATGATTTTAAGGATGGAAATTTATTTTAAAATGTGGAAAACTTGGCAAATCTTACTATCCTTCATGTGCCAACTATAAATGTTTGGTGATATTTTTGTAAAAATATTCAAATTTCTAAGGATTTTATATATTTTTTATAAACTTTTGGCGATTTTTAAAGTAAAATAATTTTATGCTATAGAATTTGGGTGAATCATTTTTAAAATAGCGAATCTCTTTTTTGGAAAAACCATGGAAAATTAGTCCATGAGCAAAATTTATCCCCTAAAATCATCCCTGATAATATTGGGTACCTCCATAAGTACCTCATACTATCCTCTCTAGTTGCAGAAAAGTAATGGCATTTCATAATTGGGGTCATAGTAGATAATCTGAGAAATACAACTGAAGTTATGATCATTTTGCAATTTCGACCTCAAACCCTAACTACATAAAGGAGCTCCATTGAAAAGTTAGTGATTCTCTTCAAAACCCTAGTTCTATTTTGGCAAGATGTATTTTCATGGCAAAGATGATGGCCCTAGTTTTGAAGAATGCATAGAATATGAAAGGTCATTATGGAAAAAGAATCAGAAACTTTACCCTTTGGTTTCAAAGAAGATGCTACCATATGGTGGCAATCATTGGACTTTGCTAAGATGATGGTACTTTCCAATGAAGCATATGAAAAATTAATTTTAGATAAGTGGTCTCATGCCAAGAGTAAGGATAAAAAAAACACTAAGGATTTATTTTCATATGGAAACTCTATATTACAAGTTCATGGATACATTCATAAAAAAAAAGACATTTTTTCTATTAACCCTAGTTTCTAGCATAATTTCATCAATGTTCGTTTGGTTAGAAGATTGCAAGTTCCTACAAAACATATCCAAAGTATACAAGTTGAAGGTGAAAATGTTCAAAATTTTAAAGATTTGAAGATTACCATGGATAAATATGTGTTGCATTCTGATTTTTATGATATGGATATGAATGACATGGATATTATTCTTGGATATCTCTCGATGGAATCAATTGGTACATTTAATATTAATGTGCAAAAGAAGTTTATGAAGATATGGTATAAGAAAAATAAAATTACAATGCAGGATATTTCTCTTACTATGCAAGAAGGGCTCAAAGGGGCACATGAAGAAATCATTGCAGTTAAACAACTTTTAGTACCTAATGACACATCGGATGAAGAGTTTGGGATTGAATTGAAAGAAGAGCCTACAACAGAACCTGAAGAAAAACCAACAAAAGAACATAAATAGAAATATGTAGCTGAGGAAATACATGTTGAAGAGTCAAATAAAGAAGAATCGATATCTAAGGTTGTTGTATATCACCACCCACACCACATGGAGAAAAAAAAATCATCAAGGCAATGACATGAGCATCAACAAAATTACTATGGATCAACATGGAACCCAAGAGACAACCAGAATGGAAGCACATGCAAGACTAAAAGCAATGAATGGAGATATCAA
Organism: Picea mariana; assembly: GCA_032191745.1. Lineage (NCBI taxonomy): Eukaryota > Viridiplantae > Streptophyta > Pinopsida > Pinales > Pinaceae > Picea > Picea mariana. Next base: position 2,391 of record JASDQU010357489.1, on the reverse strand, counting down.
AGTAGCACAACAAAGACATGGATCCAAAAGAGAAACCATAATTAAGATCGAGGAAAGACCACAGTTGGTCCCCATGTCCGACATGACATGGATGGAGTGCACCTTAAAAAAAGATAAATTTTCATACGATTGTCGTTATGCTTTTCCTTTAGCTCTACATTGCCATGATCATAATTATAACTAGGTCCAACTTGTAGGTATCTTCCTTGAAATGATTTTTTTTTGTCTTGTTTAGATAATTCTTTGGGGTTGTGCAAGAACCATTACGTTATTTAATGCATAGTTGATGTATTGTTGTGCCCACCACATTGTAACCAAGGAAGCCATGGATCATTAACGAGGGTTCATTAACAAACATTATGAATTATTATGATTGAGTTTTTTGAATCTTGGTCTCACCATTAGAGAGGTAAATAGCTAAACTATCCATGTTTCCATGCGAGGGTGCCTTTTCCAAATTAATGCTAGTGTGTATGGTTCAAGATTCCATGGAAAATCTTACACAACATATTATCAAAATTATAGCAAAATGATTAACTGATAAATTTAAAATTCATTTCAATGTCATAATATGCTAAACACCTCTCTCATATAGAGATGTCAAAATTTCTAATCAAAAGCATGTCCATTACTTAGCATTTGAAAAAAAAAATATTTAAACCTTGAAAATTCCCTACCATGGCTTCTTCCAATCCACTTTCAACATTTTTATGTTTTCTATCATACTTGACAAACCAAAATATTATGAAATCGGAGCTTCACAATTAGATTATTTTAACCTAAGAGGATAACAAATGGTAGGTTGTGATTTGGTTTGTCCACATTGTGGAGCAAACCATAGTATGGGTGGCTAAGAGAGAGAAACCAATATATAGAGGATAGTGAAATTTTGAAGAACCAAAAATGTGAATTTGGTTATGTATGATAGGAATAGAATCTATGTTTGGTCTAGTAATGGGAGTTAAAAGAAACTAAGTTGATATGGGAGTTAAAAGAAACCAATTTGATTTGGATCAGTGCATATTGCCTAATCCAATTCAATTCTAAAAATCCCCTCATTTCGAGAATGGTATCCATGTTAAGGGATTAACATGTCACTTACAGGAATTGAATCTAGTTGGGAAAGATAAAACATATTCCTCTCAACCACACAAACTAAACTAAATTAACAAATTAACATATACACATAAAAACTTTTGGATTCATGATCATTCTTCTCTATATTAGTGCAAAGAAGAGAAGAGAGATTGATGTTGATCGTGGCCTCAAAATATTTTCCGCCGGGTCTCCATTTGTTCATGAACATTTATTGATATTAGCAAGAGTGTGTTTAATGTCAAGAAGGTGCACAATGGTGATTAATCTATGCTGATTGATCAAAGTTACCAATCTGATCAAAGTTACCAATCTGATTAATGCCTTCAACACCAACAACCTCATTTGGTTCCTTCGGATGTACCCCTGCAATTTCACCGAGATTTGAGCCTTCGAAGTTGATTCCAAGCTCCTGCAAAAGGTATGGCAATGGCTACTAAAGAAAGATCTCAGAAAGACACCGGTCATGCCGATGAGATCATGATCGACTATTGATCATTCACAACCTCTTCCGGAATAATTGTGTGGAGCGTTAATTCCCATTCAAATATAATTGATTTTATGGACACCCATCCAAAACTTATAACAAGAGTCTATACTGAAATCAACCTCGGTAGAACGTCACCATCTGTCAAGGAAATGGACGTCTCGTAAGATTATTTCATCACATGCGCAATACGAGACATATAGAGATCAAACGTCCCACTATCCACACTAATAACAATGAGAATGTAGGAAGCCGAAAAGAACACACTAAACCCATAATTTTCTATGTTCCCTAGCACCGAAATACTGGCTTAGAACACAATTTAAAATTATATTTGGCCGTTCACTCAGAAGCAACATCTACGGGAAAACTATATAAAAACATATATTTTACTTATTAAATAATAATAAGAAGAAGAATATTAATAATTTAATTTTAAGTTGACTTTATTAAATTGGTGTATGAGACTCCTTATTTGTGAGATAAGGAACTTTCTCCATGTAATTATTTGATTACTAAAATCTACTGAGGTATACATACTCTACCCTCTATGGATTTAAACTTGTGATCTTTTACAAGAAAATACACATTCTTAATCATTAAACCTATTTAGAATGTATCACAACAATAATAAACTTTATACATAACATCACTCATAAAAAATTATATTACAGAAAATAATTGTAATTTTAAAAGTACTCTATAAATAAAAAGTAAAGACCGAAAAACAAAAATTATATAATTTGTACATATTTGTCATTCTTTTGTAATTCTATTCCAATGAAATCTTTTTTTTCCATGGAGGGATA
>JASDQU010357487.1:0-11919 GCA_032191745.1 Picea mariana | reverse complement strand
TTTATCCCATTGTAAAAACACTTCAATTTCTTAGTAGATTTCCTTGAACCCTTGGGTTTTCCATCAATGATTTTGTTTCCCTTTAGTTTTTTCTTTCCTTTGTCCTTACTCTTTACTGTAAAGGCACTTTTGGATGCTTTGATATTTCTTATAAACTAATTATTGAATCTGTCCTTTTTTAATAATTGTCTACACAACTTAAATGTAATGTTAGTAATCTCCTTGGTGACATTTAAAGTTTCACCAAAATTTTCAAAAGGAGATAAACTCTTCAAGGTAATCACTACCAAATCTTCCTCCTTTGTACTCTGTACTTTTTCTTTCGCTTTCTAGCTTTCAACATTATCTAGGAGTTTCTTCTACTCTCCCACATTGTATTCACATTAGATGTATCTTTTAGTCCCATTGACCTAATTTTTTGGTCATTTGTTGGACATTAATAACATTATCTTATCTTATCTACATCTCTAGCAATTGTTAACAACTGACCATGGATGCCTTTTCAATTTCAATAAGTTGTTTGGGATTGAATCACCCTCTTCCATCTTCATTACAAACAATATAGACTCTTAAGGTAAAAATCTCTAAACTTTGGTGGAAGTTTCATTCATCTACTTTAGCCATGTCCAAACTATGAAATAATCCTTTGCATCTTGGAATTGTAGCAACTTATCATTTGTTATGGACAACTTTATTAACATCATAACCTCTCTATTCTTCGAGTGAAATACTTTTTTCCCATTCTCATCATCATAGCTTCTCCTGCCCTTTCCTTTGACCAATCCTAACAATCCATTGCATTGGAATCTGGTAATCATACATTTCTTCTAGACATTGAGATTGTGACCATTGGACTTCTTACTAGGGTTTGACAATATATACAAGAAATGCACTACTTTTTCTCAACAAATAAATGCCAAGCACCAATGGAATAATTTAACTGATCCCAAGAAATCAAAATTCACTTCCAAAACTTAGTTATGTAGACACATTTATATACCACCCGACACTATACCCGATGATGCCACATTGGCATCAATCCAACACCACCATTATCTTGTTGGGTTCTAGTAGAAATTTTTTGTTTGTTTAATTGACTCTAGAAAACAATTTTTTGTGTAAAATGTTTAATTAAAAATTCTGTTGAAATTCTAATTTAGAAACTTAGTGTCTTGAACTTCTTAATTTGAGTACCAAGTACATGGAGATGTCCATATCCGTATTTTAGGATTTATAGGTGCATTGTGAAAATTTGTTTTTTAATTTGAGTACCAAGTAGACAATGTCACTAGCTAACTACACTAGAAAGAACCACAAAGATCAATATGGTGATAGTGGCATCTATAGGTCCCAACATTTCATCAAGAAGTGCCCAATTATCTCTATCTTTGAGATCAAAGGCCCAAAGAAGGGAGTTATTGGCATGGTACCAAGTCAGTGGTGTGCAATATATGATTTTATCCCATTGTAAAAACACTTCAAGTTATTAGTAGATTTCCTTGAACCCTTATGTTTTCCATCGATGATTTTGTTTCCCTTTAGTTTCTTCTTTCCTTTGTCCTTACTCTTTACTGTAAAGGCACTTTTGGATGATTTTCTATTGCTTATAAACTATTTATTGAATATTTCCTTTTTTAATAATTGTCTACACAACTTAAATGTAATGTTAGTAATCTCCTTGGTGACATTTAAAGTTTCAAGAAAATTTTCAAAAGGAGATAAACTCTTCAAGGTAATCACTAGAAAATCTTGGACTTGTAGCAACTTATCATTTGTTATGGACAACTTTATTAACATCATAACCTCTCTATTCTTAGAGTGAAAGACTTCTTGTCCATTCTTATCATCAGAGTTTCTCCTACCTTTTCCTGTGACCAATCCTAACAATCCATTACATTGGAATATGGTAATCATACGTTGCTTCTAGACATTGAAATTGTGACCATTGGAATTCTTACTAGGGTTCAACAATATATACAAGAAATGCACTAGTTTTTCTCAACAAACAAATGCCAAGCACCAATGGAATAATTTAACTAATCCCAAGAAATCAAAATTCACCTCCAAAACTTAGTTGTGTAGACACATTGCTATACCACCCGACACTATACCTGATGATGCCACATTGGCATCAATCCAACACCACCATTATCGTTTTGGGTTCTAGTAGAAATCTTTTGTTTATTTAATTGACTCTAGAAAATAATTTTTTGTGTCAAATGTTCAATTAAAAATTATGCTGAAATTCTAAATTAGAAACTTAGTGTCTTGAACTTTAGAAATTTTACCTCTTTCCTAGAGTTTCCCAGATATAGTCCCTGAGAATTTACATCCTTAGGGATGATATGAAATATAATAAAACAATAGCAACAATAGATGATATTTCACTTCTTAACAAACCTAATCCACTAGGAAATTCAAGAGAAAATATATCAAGCTTATGACACAAGTTTTAACATTCTAGGGAAATCTTATCATGCATAAACTAGATATGAAAGTCACTTTTTGTCATTGACGGTGTTATAGGACGTACAAGAAAACATGTATTTGTCAGGACTATCTTCATTGAGTGAGGGAATTTTAGGTAGAATAGAGGAAAGTGAGACATCTAGTAGGTCTAACAGGTGGAGATCAACTAGAGGTGAGAAGATCAGAAGAAAATTCCACAGAAGCATGGAATTTTTTCTTGCGAAAGGGAGATCATGTTATTATGATCATGAGAGAATAGACGACATTGAGGTTCCCTTGAGGTACAAACATATAGTAAACTGATGGGTACCCAAGGATCTTCCTGAAATAAACACTGTTTTTGGTGTAAACGAAAGGATATACCGGATTGCTCCATCATCATTACATGATTTGGGGATATTTTCCATGGATGGCATAAAGGTTTTTTACGACAGATTAACTAAATTGATGGAGTACGTTGAACCCTGTTATATCTACAAATATTGGATACGAATAGTTCAATACACAAAAATTAGGCGAAGATATGGATTGGATGCAAATTATATACAACTAAAAGACAATGATCAAAATAAAGGAGAAACTATCTATATTGATGAAAGGCCAAAAGCAGTGGGGAATATTGCAGGGTTTATAAACAATACATGACCCACGACCACAAATAAGCGAACCAATGGGCGTGAAGGAAACCATGTATTCGTATGTGCAATAAAATCAATAGCTACATGAGAAGAGTTATTGATTGATTACAATTTCAATCGAATAGATACATACTTTGCTATTATGGGGGTAGTACGTATACTAATTTACCCAACCTGTAAGCAATGACTCTTATATTTTATAATTTTCATTATTTTCTTTACTGTGTTAATCCATTTGGAGAGCTTTGGTCTATTTACTCAGTGTGGCCATGATGCTGATGATAATTCGCTCATCGAAAGGGATTTGTATGATTCCACCGACCCTATGGTTTTAATTAAAAGAACATCAATAAAACAAACAAGGAACTAGCTCACTTGTTAGATATTCTTGATCAAACTCGTGAGGCCGAAGAAATGATCAGAAAATTTATGACAAGGCTTAAGACATATAAGGTAATAACTATAATTTCAAGTGGTTTTATTTTTATGTCATAAGATCAATTATGAAAGATTGATTTTTAAATTTTACATTATCTAAATGAAAAAATGTTTTCTTTCTTATATAGATATTTTTGGATCCTGTTGACCCCGACATGCATGGTGTCGGTAGTAGTAGCATTGCACAGACACCATAGGGTCCCGATGCAGGCCCTTGTAAAGCTGCCAGAACGCAACTATTCATATCTCCACCTTCCACACAATTAGGTGGGAGCCATGACACGCACACCCGGGAAGTGACCACACAGGTAGGCTCTGGAAGTAGTGACGGAGATGAGGCTGATGATTTGACCAAATATATGGTTTCTTTTCCTAAAGCAAGACATGTGACCAACACAGGGACCCTTAAGGGAACATTTATGGTCAACGAGGAAGGGATTCCATTAAAGCAAGTTAAAGTCCCAGGTAATTTTTAAAATTTTAATTGTTTCATGTTCTCTATGTAGACAAATATAAATCGTCTAAATTATTATTTTTAAATTAATAATCATATAATATTTTTGCATGTAGGTAACAACGATTTTTATAGGTCCTTGGAGAATAAGGCGTTGCTGATTTTTGGGCCCACCATACGGGAGAGGTGGAATTCCCAGGTTTCCAACCTCAAAAAATAATTGATGGATTATCTTGAAAGCCTTTTTGGTGTAGACACATTTAATAGGACCTTGGAAACCATCGGGGATCACCAATATTTAAAATATACAGGAGAAATGTATAGGAATCACTTGAAAAACAATGATAGGTATGAAAATCCTATGATGATTTCAGAGAGGGAGTGGAAGACCCTCATTGAGGACACAAAAGAGAAGAAATTGACAGATGAAGGAAAAACACCCTTTGGTCCAAGAAGGTAAATTGCAATTTCAATTCAATACCTTCAATTTTTTTTAGATGTAAATAAAAGTGTGGTATATATTAACATACTTGAAACTTTTGATGATAGATTGACTAACACATCAAAGGAAACAAAAGAAAGGCTTGCCAAATGTGGCCAACATAGGCTAGTCCAGGGCGACTACTTGAAGTTGTAGTCATGAATTGTAAGTACCCAAATATCTTATTTGTATCGCCTTCAAAATTTTAGGTAATTGCAACCAAAAACATTAAAAATACATACTCTTATGCAATGCAGGGTGACGAGTTCGGTACTGAAACCACAGAGGAAGACCTCAAGTTTGGTTACAAGTACGGATATAAAGATGTAGTTGAACATTGAAAAAGCTTGGGGAAGTTACCAAGAACCAATTTGTAGTATAAGGTAAATAAAATTAAATTCACATTAACTTTTGTTATTAATATAATACAATCATGTTTGATATCATCGATAAATTCAATGTGTTACAACTTTGTTTTAATCAGGGGAGAAGCATTGTCAACTAGCCCACTAGTATTGGAGCGAATTGCGTTGATAGCGATTTGTAACCATAAGATGATTCTCCCGTGCAGTCCCATTCCACTGGGGTGCAACCCCATGATGGTGCTATGACTGAGGCACATGACGATAATATATCTATATTTTAATCATATACTTAATAATTTTGTAGTTATACATTTTGTACTTCTATATTTTTTTACTTATACATTTATGACTGTCCTTATAAAGTTTGTGGTCTCAATGGCAGAGAATGTTGTACTTGAGGGATGTACAGTTGAAAAGGAGCACACGGGGGAAACCATTCCAACAATGCCGACTAGTGCACTAGGTAAATAATGACATTGTAGGTGTTTTTTTAATATTACTGAACTAGTTCAATGATATTTCAAACTGGCCATCTAAATTTTATATTTTTTTCTTTTGTAGGTGATACCTCATCACAACTGCCTCCATTACCTCGTGATTACCCCGCAAATAGGTGTGCTCTGTGTGAGATGACGCAATCACAATCAGATTTTGAAAACCACCCAGAGAATGAAGACATAGATATTGATGAAATGCTTAGGAATTTTAGACCTAAGAAGAAGAGGTCAGCTAAAACTAAATGATGATGTACAATATTTTAATAACTATTTATAAAATCTGTTTTCTATGAAATACATTTTTGTACTTGTTGGATCGCCAAAATGCCATTCTTTTACCAACATTTTACTTCACTTTTCACCATATTCCGCTTTCCCGCAGCCTTACATTAATACCATCTTCATGATTACATATGAGTTTAGACCTATTGTTTTCCAAAGCATTCATTTTAGTATTTTGATTGAGTTTATGATTAAATATTGGAAAAATAACATGTTTTCACTTATGTATCAAAGTGGGATGATTTCTATGATGTTTACAGGTGCATTTTAATACTCCAACCAAGTCATATGATGGAATAGAATAAAGCCACTTTTCACATCAATTTCCATTCTCTAGTTTTAGATGTAAAGTTGTTTAGTGTAGTGTATGATGTTATGGAATAGTTTTTACTTTGCTCTTAGGAGAATTGAGCTCACTCCAATTGGATCAAGGAAACATTTCATTTCATTGTAAACAATTGTGAATATTGGTATGTATATATGTTTGTTTTTGCTGTAAATATTTCAATAGATTTATTTGCTGGGTATTGTGGAATTGAGAGTGATGTGAGGGGGGTGGGGGAAGGGCCCTAAGAGCTTCCTCCTTCACGTGGTTTTCCCTGTTCAATAGAGAATAATTTATTGGATCCGTTTAATCTTGGAGCAAACATCCCTCGATCCAACAGAGCAACAACAAAGTCAATGTTGAATTTGTTGCTGCTACTTCAAGTCAAGGGAGGAATTTTGATCGAATATTAGACACGCATATCCAATAAATTATTATCGAAACTAAGAGGAGCTCATTCAGGTATGTTCTGACACTCTCATAAAAATGCATCTTAGAGTAAATAATGCACTACAAATATGATTTGTATTGATTTTGTAGATATTTATGGAGGTTGAATGATTTTGGCATGTACTTTAAGATATTTCTTCATCGAGTGAGGGCAGCTCAAGAAAAATAGAGGGTCATACAACTGAAGAGAAACATGCGGGGGAAACCATTCTAGTTGTGCCGACTAGTTCATAAAATTGGGTGTAATTTCTCCTTTCAGCATGGTTTATATAGCCATCAATTTTGGTTATGTTTAATGTTTATGAATTGTTATGTGATTATTTATTAATGCAATGTTTTTTATGTGATAATTTTTTGAGATATACTATCTGTTTAGTACTTTTCATGTTCTCACCTTGCATCTAGTAATGGTATATATGAGTCCATTTATATTGAGTGAAACAAACCTTAGCTTCCTGTAGGGATTGATGAAGCGTTAGTTCATGGATCTACTACTAGGGAATACATTGGAATGGCTATTACTCTCACCACTAATATCAAGAGCATGCAAAGGCTTCATGAAGATTGTAAATACATTGTGATAAAAACAAAATGTACTTTGCAACAAGATGTTGAAGAATCAACATTCAATATTGAACATATTGCCTTAAAGAATACTTCATATAATGTAAAGATTTTTATGAATCAATGTTGAAGGTTGATAGGATTAATGATATAAGTATGATTTTATTTAGTGTGTATATTTGGAAGGACTCTTTGAGGAAGAGAAATAAAGACAACTTTTTATGTGAGAGTCATCACAAGAGTTTAATTTGCTTTTTGGTTTACTTTAATTTTCAAAAAATTGGATTCACAAGCTCATTGTCATTGGTTCTCACCCACTTGCACTTATTAAATCCCTCACATTTTGTTGTAGTTTCACTTTCAAAATAAAGTTTTTTTCTTCACCTTTTTTATGCAGGAACATTTTCTAGAAATGCATGCTAAGAAACTTGCCATTTTTTCATTTCAAACATGTATATGCATTTTGGTTAACAGATAAGCAAGAAACAATATGGTTATTTAAATTGTTCACTCTCTTGTCATGTCAAAATTCCGTCCTTTCACTTCTGGCAGTCCTATAAGAACATTTTGGAAACCTTTAGTAGTGCACCATTAGCATCAGTAGCCTTTGTGCGGACTTAGTAAAAGCAATATGGACAATAGATCTGATCACCCTGACAACATGTTGAAATATGATATTTCCTATGAGACTTGGGTGGCTGCAAAGAAGGAATTCCCTAACACTTGTGGGTTCATTTGGAATTGGGATAGAACCTTTACATTGTTGATCCTTCACTTTGTTGAGCACCCTCCCCCCCATGTACACATGCTTTATATAGATCTAACCATTTCAACAATTATGATAAAGCATCATGTTTGGAGCTTGGTGTATGGATTCCCTCACTTTCATGGCCACTTTTGGCACATGGAGTTATTATTGACATGTTTGACGTCTACATCTAATTGGAGCTAACTCTGTGCTTAGACCTCATTTCAAGGGCCTTTTTGTACTTACAACAAAAAAGATACCTAATGTATGAGCCCAAAATATAGGAAATGATGATATTGATTCTTTTGAGGTGTTTGCACGTGAGAAAAGGTGAAAATATGATACACCAATCAATCCAACGATAAATGAAGTAGGAAACACTCTTGACAACCTGCAAAAATGAGCAAGGCCTAGTAGTAGAAGGACATGATACTTCCCTGAAAAGTGTAATGAATAACATGGCTCTGATTATGACAACCTCTATGTCTTGGAACGAGAGTTTTACTTGATCTATATATTTAGGGGAGTAAGGGTTGTGTCGAACTCATGCTAGCCTTAACATTGACAGTTACAGTCCAAGCTACATTCTTGTAGCAACAAATTGAGTAGTAAGCATCTTCGAGATAAAAACATTTAGTCAATGCTTCATTAGTGAACCTTTTTGTGGTATGAAGCAAGTTAAATCCTTATCACTGTTAAAGGATTATGAGAATAGGAAATTTTGAACATCAATGAGAGATATATTGCATCGTTATTCATTGGTCCATATGATTAATATATCCCTGGTTGAGAGATAATTATGGATCAACCCGTTTATGACTGTTTCACCTACGGGTCCTCTAGCTCTTAATGATGGCATGGAGAACCATTTTGATTCCATATTAAAGGAACTTAGCGCAATTTCCAAATAGGCCTTAAAGAATGTAAAGGTGAATGAGGTTGTCTCTTTTGGGATTCTAGTGGTGTTGGTCATCCTAGTATGATTTCACTGATTAGCATAACATAACATAACATTGATTAGCATCGTATCTAACATTTATGGTTTGAATGTATTATGCTTAGTTTTTTGTGCATTTGGATTTTGTACTTATTTTACCCATGGCCCAATACCACCAAGGGTGATCAAAACCATTTCAAAGCTTATAAGCCAGTTTTTTAACCTAGTTCAAACATATATGAATATATCCAAAGGCTACCATGTACATTGTATTTTTTGTGGTTTGTTATTTCATAGGCTCATGGTTAAATTAAACTTTGTATACATTTTTCCTCCAAAATCATGTAATTCATTGATGGAGATTTGGCCATAAGGCCACGTGGATCATTGGAATTCTTTTTGGAGGAAAATGGAGTGTTAAAATTCCTACACTTGTGTTTCCCGAAATGCGTGATAACCGTCAATCAAGGGGCCACATGGATACATGGAGAGAACAACGCATAACATTTTTTCATTTCTTGCATATCCATTTGCTTGGTCATAGTAGTGGTGTTGCAGAAAGAAGGCTCATCAATTTTGTGAATTTATGCGATATGATTTTGACAATACATTTCTTAGATCTTGTTGCTCACTGGTTACATTTCAAGGGATATTTTAATGGAGGAATGGAATTTCCAACTTGTGAAATTCTTGATGATTGTGTGTGGATATGTCCATCGATAGTTACATGATTTGATAGAGCTCTTTTGTATTGATGGCAAGGTTCTTGATACCAACTATATCTTTATGGGTGACTATGTTGATTGTGGATACTACTCTGTTGAGACTGTATCATTGCTAGTTAATTTGAAAGTGTTCCACAGGGAGATTTATAAAATTTAATGTGTTTTGTAAACAATTGGATTGAATTAGAAACCAATCAACCATTTGATTGAGACAAGCAACCAAATAGGTTCTCAAACTGATTGTTGTAATGCAACCAAAAAGTAGTTTCTATGTTAATTTTTCCATAAGTGGGCAAGTGTGGCATAACATAGCACCATATATTGTGAGTTTTTTGTTTTTTGCATCGAATTTCTACTGGCACGCAAAGCATAAAACATAGTTACCATCCAACAAATGTGATGGGTGCCCAGGAAACCTCGATGGGAAATCAATTCAGAGTACCTAATGAATGGATGTGAAAGTCATGATTTCAGATGTCTTGTTCCCAAAAAATGACCGATTAAATCCTACAGGAGTAAATATGCCAGTGTTTAAAACTTATTGAAGAAAGGCATGTTCAAGGAAGATTTAATTATAGATTCGTTTCCTTTCATTAGACAAAATTGTCCTCTATGGGGCCAATAATCAAAACAAAATTTAAGTGGGCACTCTTCTAGCCTGTTCCAATGCTATAATTCTTATTTTCCTACCCTAATTTTGGAGAACCTTCCTTATATTCATTGAGTAGATTGACTATATTATTTATGTAGTCTATATGTTGGGTACTTTCCATTTATGTTTTTTCTTGTTGGTCATGTTGTTGTTCAGGTTGCTCTGAGGTTGTCTTTTATTCTGATCTTACTTGTGAAGCATGGTTATGATTAATGTTGCAATGATCAAACACAAGGGTATAAAGGGTACTATTGATGAAGTTTTGGTAAGGAATGATTCTAGGGTTCTCAAATGTTGGTAAGGAAGGATTCTAGGGTTCTCAAATGCTCTCGAGAAGAGAACTTGACCCCAAGGAGGAGCCAAATGTTATCCACTGTGTCATTGGGAACAAAAAAATTTCCATAGTGATGATGACATTGTGTAATGGTTATCCTATTCCTTATCGATTGTGATAACAATAATATTCCTACCCTAAACCTATTTGATATCGTTTTTATTTTTTATTTTTAAACACCTACAAGTCATTGGTCTTTCAATGTTCCTAGCATCATTGATATAGCATACACATCGGAAGACCGACATTACCTTCCATCGGTCTTCGACATTCCTAGCGTCGTTGTCATGGCGTCAATGTTGCAAATGAAACATCAATGATATAGCGTATACGTCGGAAGATGGACGTTACATTCCATCAGCCATTTGACGTGCCTAGCATCGATGTCATGGCGTGAACGCTGCAGTTGAAACGTCACTGATATAGCATATATGTTGGAATACCGACGTTACCTTCCATCGGTCGTTCGACGTGCCTAGCGTCGTTGTCATGGCGTCAATGTTGTAGATGAAACAATGTTGATATAGTGTATACGCTGGAAGACCAATGTTACCTTCCGTCAGCTGTCCGACGTGCCAAGCATTGCTGATATAGAATACACGTCGGAAGACCGACGTTCTATGACATTGTGGGTGAGACGTTCTGGTGTCACTGTAGCGACGTGCATAATGGGCTTGGACAGTGAAGTCTGATACGACACGTGTTCACATGAAATGTCGCAAATGAGACGATATCCATGTCATTGGAAAACTGACATCATGTGAAATGACATTTGAGGGGGTCCGATGTTATTCGATGTCCTGACAATATAAAGTGACAATTGCTACGAAAACGTCGTCAGAATTTGACCCAAATGTACTAGTGGTAATACGCTAGGGTTTTGGTGAAGCATGCAAATTATTGGTGAAATGATACCAAAATACCAGTATGCAACACATGAATTATCTAGAGAACAATACACTCATAGCCCATGCGAAGAGTAGAATCGGGAGGTCAAGGAGTTCGATGAATTTTCCAATGAAACCTGACTGTTAAGAACCAAACATCAATATAACATATAGAAACCTCAGAAAAAGTACTCAACGCCTTGAAAAAGAGACAATTTTAGATAATAAGCCTCTTCGAGGGGGAAACCTCCTTTTACCCCACTTAAATGTTCAAGTCCAAGATGATTCAAAATGAAAATGTCTCCTTGGTATATATAGGAGACTAGGAGGTATAATTACAAATAATGGCCTAAAGCCGACATAATTAAAATAACATTACTAATCTAAATTACAACTAATGGCCTAAAGCCGACACAATTAAAATAACATTACTAATATAAATTACAACTAATGGCCTAAAGCCGACATAAATAAAATAGCATTACTAATATAATATGCCCCAATTAAGGGGTAATGAGCCAATATTAGGGCTTAACATGCCCCTCCCCTTGATACAAGTGTTGTCCACAACACTTGAGTAACTCTGGATGCTTCTGTATAAAAGACTCATCTTCCCAAGTGGAATCTTCAGCCGATAGTTTCCTCCATTTAATGAGATACTCTGAAATGGATC
>JASDQU010357486.1:0-11928 GCA_032191745.1 Picea mariana | reverse complement strand
AAAACCCTAATTCCTTAACCGGAAATAGAAAACCATCGGCAAAAAACATGTGCCGAAAAACCACCTAATATCATGTGGTCCCGGAAATATGTCGTCCCGAAAATATGTTGGCCCGGCGAAAATATGTCGGCCCGAAAAAAAAAATTCAGGAGGACTGCCCCCGAACCCCCGCGCGGGGGGCTCCACCCCCCTCTAACCCCCCTGCGCGCCCGGCGCAGGCGCTCAGGCACTACTACTCGTGCAAAGAATATAACACATACCCAACAATAGGTTGGTGAGTCGTTGGCACCAAGTTTTGGTTCAACTTTGCACACACCTAAGTAGTGCACGAGGATTGTTTTCCAAAGAAAGAGCGCACACATTCCATAGTGTTGTGTGCACATGTGTCTTCATTGCATTGTCTATCCATGATGACATTGTATGTAGTCATAATATGGAGATTACTTGGAAGCTTAAGACTTGATATATATAAATTATATATTTATTATTCAGTGTCCTATTCAATGTACAACAATGTGTATAAATACATGTACATGAGTAGAGTCACGTCTTTTTGTTTAAAAATATGTGATTTTACATTTAAAAGTATAATTATTATATTAATGATTTAATTAATAATTAATGACATTGTAATATACATATGGTGCATTACAAGTCATCACTCCTTCAAATGCTTCTTCCTCGAAGCATTGTTATTTTGATAGTTAGATTTTTGAATTTTGGATTCTCCATTAGAATCTGAATATTCATTGTTGTGGTCATCACCCTCCTTTTCACACATATAGAATTGCTTTCTCATGCATGTGCAGAAACTAGAATCATTGTCAGGACCTTGATTTTTCATGTACTTGAGTTTTGATTTCGTCATTGCATAGCTGGTAAAAGGAGCAACATCCATATGACTTCTGAATTGAACATACGCTCGCATAATTCATCGTTTTCGAAGAGGCGTTCTAAGGTGACCAATTGTTTTAGGTACCCACTAAATTTGAAACTCTGGGGCACGGGCCACATATTTCTGACCAGTGCTTCTACAATTCCTCCCATTTTTCCTTCCATGAAAATGATATCAGGGGTGCTCATGACGAGCCCGTGAATGAAATTTTTGAATCCTGGTTTGAAATCGATAGTCCTATTAGACATCTCAGCCTCATATTCTGATGCTTCTTTTATTGGGTTGAGATGGGAGTAGTCAGGGTATATGCCTGCACGGACTAGTAAGTTTTCATTGTAGTCAACATGGGAAACAATAGAGAGTGTCGTGGTCACCTAGTTGAAAGAGGGGCGTTGGTACGACAAGAGTGTGGTCACTCACCACATGTTGCCTCTGTTCTTTAGAATCCACGGTTTGTCTTTGATTTCCCTTGTGAATTTGTGTAAGAGGGATTCCTTGCGTTGCTTCACTATAGAAATCGTCGATCCCACGAGAAAATCTCGGGTGGAGATTGAGTGGAAGGGAGGTTCGTTCTTGTATTAGGAAAACCACATGTCCATTCTCTTCCTCATTCTCAGATCGAGCAACACATCTTCTGGTTTGTGCAGATATTTCACAGAGTCTTGATCATAGGTGAGGTTAGACCCTCGGATTTTAACTGGACTGTAAATGAATTTATTTGAAATCGGACAGAAAAAATATTTTGGTAATCTTTTATTATGTTGTTGGTTATCGATATTTCAGGCTCGACTTCGGTTTGGGCATCGTCCATGTCTTCTTGTTCGTCTTCTTAGCTCGGGATTTCCAGAATGATGTATATCTTTCAGTGCACCATCATCGATTTCACTGCTTTCATCAGCGTTGGATATTTGTCCCTTAGGCAATTCAAATGATGGAGAATGTGAGATTTGGGTTTGGTGGAAACTTATCTCCTCCTTCAAGTACGCCAAGACTGTCTTCTGTAATTGTTATTCTATTATTTCTTTCAAAGAATTCTTCATTTCGTTGAGAGACTTTTCCCTTTGTAACAAAAGATGGTACTATTATCTCTGAGTAAAAAGAGCATGAGGCATTTTGAAGTCATCACTGTTTGCAAATATTTGTGGGACTATTCTATGCTTGTGTTTGTAGTTGAAGTTTTTTGGATATTTATCATATGAACTATTTTTGTGCCTAGTATTCAAGATTATTATGTTGTTTTCATTTCTTTTGAGTGCAAGAATAATGCTACAGATTTTTTTTTCAACTATTTAGGAGAATTTATGTAGTATCATTGTTATAACATGTTGTTGGTTGCCATGAAATATTTCTGATGTCAAAGTATCATTCTAAATTGTGTTCGTCTTCTATTTTTTCTCCTGGGATAGGTTAGAATTAGTTGGATTTTAGTTTAATTAGCCTTAGGATTAATTAGAACTCTTTGGGGGGCAGTCCATTGTCTTTCCTCTTTTATTTCTTTTAACTCTAAGCAACAACGAGACCCATAAACTCTCGGGAAACGCTACACCAAACGAGAGTAGGTCTGATTGGGACTTGCCACCGAGCGTTTTCCTTTATCTGCTTATAGATCATTTGGACCCGTCAACAAAAATGTGTTTTCCCTTATGTGGTATATTACATTATTGCTATCTTTCATTTGTTTAAATAACTTTATTTACTAGTTAAGATTACCCACTTTGTAGAGTTCATCCATCAATGTGTTGTATGTAATATCATCAAGGCTTAAAACTTTCTTTGGAATCTCATATAAGATGTGTTAAGCTTCATCTATCTTGTGATGCTAAGTTAGGGTTGCAACCTTTCTTTGACATTTCTTGAAGGAGCTCCTCTAGCTTCTTTTGATTACCAGGGCTTGCAAAAGCCATCTATAAATGTATTATATGTGATATCATTAGGTTGATGAGCTATTTGTACCATAACATCTAACAACTGTAGAGCTTCTTCAAGCTTTCTTTCTTTGCAAAGACAAGTAATAAGAGCATTGTGTGTGATAACATCTAGATTACACCCCTTATCTATCTTCTCATGAAGCACTTTGGTGGCTTCATGCCATTGCAATTCACAAAAACTATAAATGAATGCAATGTGTGTGACAATAATGGGGGATATATTTTTGTTGGGCATTTCATAGAAGAGTTCCCTGGCCTCCTCCAACTTCCCTTCCTTACAAAAACAATCAATAAGAGCATTGTATGTGACTGCAATAGGGCGTATGTTTTTGTCAGACATTTCATAGAAGAGCTTCCTAGCCTCCCCCAACTTGCTTTCCTTAACCATCAATAAGCACATTGTATGTGACAACGTCATGTATATGATTTTGTCATGCATTTCATAGAATAGTTTCCTAGCCTCATCAAGCTTGCCTTCCTTACACAAACATCAATAATCACCCTTTATGTGACAGCATTAGGGCATATTTTTGTTGGGCATTTCATAGAAGAGATTCCTAGCCTTATCCAACTTTTCTTCCTTACATAAACCATCAATAAGCACATTGCATGTGACAACATTCGGATATATATTTTTGTTGGACATTTCATAGAAGAGGTATGTGCCCTTCTCCAACTTGCTTTCTTTGCAAAGATATCAATTAGAGTAGTGAACGTAATAAAATTGGGGCTATGCCCTTCTTTTAATATCTGATACAATAGTTTCTTGGCTTCTTGGAGCTTACTTTCTTTGTATAGTCAATCCATGAGGGTGGTAAATTTAATAGTGTTAGGTTCATGGCCCTTTTGCATAATAAGATTGATCAACCCAAATGCCTTGTGGAATTTCTTATCATGCAGAGCCCATCTATTAGCTTATTATACTTAACAAAATTAGGAGTATGTTGTTTCCCTACTACTTGATTGAAAAGTTTAAGAGCATCCTCCATCTTGCCCACCCTACACAACCCTTTGATGAAGGTTATGGCATCCAAAACATAGCTGTGTGCTTCCATTCTTTCAAACACTTTGACTGCATAATCCATTCTATTTGTTTGACAGTGAAAATCGATGACAATGTTCAAAGTTATCGGATCCAAAAGAATTTTTGTTTCAATTATAAGTCTATAAACAGACAATGTTGATTCATGTCAATTCTGTCAGACTAGGCTACTTAACAAAAGATCACAGGTTATGAGCAGAGGGATGGATTTAGATATAGTTGAACGTAGATGCTTGAAAGTCTCCACTGCTTCTGTCAGCCTATTACTCTGACAAAGTGTCTGCACTTGTGAACATACAATCCAAATTTTAGTATATACATCATGTCCGTTGTTTTGTGAGTTGTTTAAGTAGTTTCAGATTCCTAGTTTAGGGTCTTTCTTCATAAGAAGTGTAGATTTGTATATCATGAATTAAATTTCAACAACCTATGCTTTCTCATCAAAGGAAATATGCATCAGTAATAACTGCATACTTAGCATAAATGTTTTTTTCACGGTTTGGTGTAACCATAAATGTGATACACAAGTAAAACATTGAAAAGAAAGTGGTTGCATGAATCACATATTAGAACAACTTCCAAGTTACATACAAACATGCACTCCACATTTTATATCTCATACATCTTACAATATGCACAAAATCAGTTTTCAAATGTGCTACCAAGACTCTTATCCCAAAGGTATGAATACATAAGTAAAAATCTTACAGGTCATAGGGGTGAGCTGAAAGGATTGAGGACACAGTCTGTTGTGGGATTGATCCTTTCCTTAGGATGATGGTATCTGCATGTGACAAATTCATAGGCACCCAGATTTATGTAGAACTTGTTAATTTATCTTACTTCTTGCTCCGAGAGTGTTCATCTTCAGTGGCAGATGCACACCAATATTCTATTACAACAGAGGAGGTGCAACAATGTTATAGGAGGATAGCAAAGGGGAAAAGAGGGTGCATGCATGCACCAACCTCAGTAGCAGAAGCATTTCGTATTCTATTACAACAGAGGAGGTGCAACAATGTTATAGGAGGACAACAAACGGGAAAGTTAGAGGGTGCATGCATGCACCAGCCTCTGTTTTCTCCCATAGTTTTGTCCTAAAATTTAGCAGTTTGAATTTTAGTTAAGAATTAAAGTGCTTTTCTAATTTTAGAATAACAATGTTTTTTATGTTTTTGAGTTGCTTTTCCAGTTATGGAAAGTGTTTTTCTCAGTTTTAGATCAGGTGCCTCTTGCATGAGGAATTCTATTTTAGGAGGGTGCAAATCACAAGGAGAGGTGCTTGGCTTTATTAGTTGTCCTACTACAATGGAGGCACATTGTTCCTAGGTAGTTATTCATGCAGGATTGAGCATTGATCCCTAGGCAGTTTTAGCATTTATCTTTTTAATCTGGGCGCCCAAAGGGATGGATTATTTTTGTACCCTCCGCCTTCATAGTCTATAAAATAAAGGCAGGGCAAGGTCTTCATAAATTCAGTTTTGAGTTGTTGTCTTGATTTGTTTTCTTGAGTTAATGAGAGAGCAGTAGAAGGTTTGACAGTCCATTTAGTTTTTGTTGTTCGTGTATTTTCAAGGTGATGTGTTTCAATTTTTTATCATAGATTAGATTTGTAGCTTTGAGAGTATGTTAAAGCTTTTCATTTCTAGCTGCTAGGGTTTTAATCTGAGTGCAGTAAATTGTTACCATGAGCTGAAAAATTCAACAGAACGGGCATTCCAATTGACCAGGCCTTTCTGGGAACATACTTTCCCTCTAGGTCAGTGGGGACTGATTGACAGCAGTTGCAATATTGGAGGTACCATGCCTAGGGGTCCCAGTGGAAATGTGTAACACCCTGTTTCCCCCAATTTGTAATTAATCATAAAATAGGAATTACCATGCTAATGCATGAGGATAATGTAAATGTATTATTGTTTGAGTTGCCAATGACTGACTGTGGGGGTGAAACCTTGAAAGTACTGGCCATGATATCACTAGGGGAGAGAAATCAGTTAATGAGGCAAGGACCGGTGGTTGAACTACCAACCAACCCCATGAATGGGAGCATGTTCTAGCTGCAGGAAGTCATTCTAAAGTACCGCAGGGTCTGACAAATTGGGTGAACCCGAGCTTCCTTCTGACAGAAGGAAGGTGACAATTATACACACGGAGGCAGCAAGAGAGGAGACATCAGAAATCAAACACCAGACACCAAACGAGGGCGGAAGCTTGCAAGGGAGAGGCGCGAATCTTTCCAACGAATCACAAATAGAAGGCCGCAAGATTGATGCTGAAGAGCATATGAGAAACCTCGCCGAGGCCACTACCAAGTGAGAAAGCTCCGAGTTGTAGACAGGACCCGAACATAAGCTGAAACAAAGAGAGAATCCTCGAGAACTGTGAGAATTCCTTGGTGATATCATGGCTTGGCACGGGGGTGGCCAGAGTGCTAAGAATGAATGCCTCTGTGCCTATGGTCGGGTGGAAGGACGAACACCCACAGTCAGTTGGTTGGCGGCAACATGTAATAGATAAGCATTTTCTTACTATGTGTAATTTAGTTGTAACTCGGCATGAATTTTGGTTACACTGTGTATGCTTCAAGAATTGTGCTTGATTTATGAACGGATATACTGTGTCTCTTTCCTTACTGTTTGGCTGTATGATTAGGCCAGTAAGAGATTATATGGATAGGACATGATTGGTACTCGTAAATGCTTGTGTCATGTGGCGGCTTGAGTTAGAGCCACGAACTGTGAGTTCGTTGACCTTAGGCATAGTCTCATGTACACATGCCAACCTTCCTAGTCGTCCAGAGTTCCTTGGAGGACGAATTCTGTTAAGATCAGGAGAGGTAGTGTAGTTATGCACAGGCTCCCTGCGAGGCAAGTAGAGATCGAGACTCACTCAAGTCCTAGACTTGATGAATGAGCACCAGGGGTGCGCGGAAGACTCTTCTAAGAGTCAAGCCCAGGAGAAAGAGCGCAAAGCTCTTAATTCCTTCATTGATGAGAAAGCTCAGGAGAGACAACACTTTTTGTAAATGCTGACGAGACCTAATGGCCGGCTTGCACTAGAAGATCGAAGGCTGAGACCTTTGAGACTTTGAAATCTTCCAAGGAAAAAGGAAGAAAGCGTGAGCTCAGGGAGGAGCTACAACTACTGTTAGATCTCGCGTGGATAGCCGATAGCCATCGAATCCAGGAGAAGCTGCATGAGGTTTAAGCCTCGCATACGCAAAGGTGAGGACTCGTCAAAGTCACGAAAAGATCAGGACCGTCCATTTCAGAGGACACGTGGCAGAGATCTAAACCTATCGGGGTTTCAGATATCGGAAGGTTGACGAACTAAAATCATGGAGTCGCTGCATCGCGAACTCCTGGTTCGCGAAATCCCGATATAGGAGTGGAGCCATCGGATTTCGGTATTTTGGCTATTCGGAGTTCGGGATGTAGAGGAGGCTGTGGTCTTGGTACTGAGAGTTTCAAACTCTCGATAAGCGAAACAGTGAAAGCATCGAGACCGTCCATGTCAAAGGACACGTGGAAAAAATCTGAACCCATCGGGGTTTCGGATACCGAGAGGATGAGGGACCAAGAGTTTGGTCGCGGTGGATTTGCGAAATCGAAAATCCCGAAGTCCTGAAAGGTGGACACGATGGAGGTTTTGAGGAAATCCTTGAAAGGAGATTTCGGTAATTCGGTTACCGGGAAAACAAGAGGTAAGGGTTCTGAACTCATGACCCATAAAACCTCGAAGGAGTCCAAGTCGTTGGATCAGGGGAGACTTTGAGCCTTTGATCTCGCTCGGGAGAAGGAAGACCGGAATTTTGGGATTCAGTATTTTGGTACTTCGGATACCAGGAGTACAAGAGGACAAGGAATTGGAGCAACAAGATTCGCGAAGTCTCGAAACGCGAAATCCTGAAAACGTTTGGAGGAGTAGTGCCGAATCACGGAACAGGGACAGGTTTCGGCATACCGGGGCTCGGGATTTCAGAAGTTTCGAGGACAAGGAACTGGGGTGCTTTGCTTTGAAACTCCCAAAGTCGCGAAACGCGACGTATTGTTGGAGTGGAGCTGCGATCTCAAGATTTCAGAACTTTGGCATTTCGTGTTTGCAGATGCCTAGTTTGGTTGGCCTGTGGCCATAACCTACGATCACATGGAGGTGGACAAGGGAGGAACTAGTCTGCGCTAGGCCCCCGTAGGATTTCGGGGATTCTATCCCATGAAGAAGAGCGGACGTTTTATTATGCCATAGTGGGTGTGTGACAAATTGGTATCAGAGCATGGTTACAATACTTGGCCTGCTTGGGCTCATGTACGAGCCGCGTAAAGAGACATTGTTATCTGCATTTTCTCTTTAAGAAGAAGGACCGCATAATGAAACTATAATTTGGGAGTTTCTTTAACCCCTCTGTGGAAATGGTAACTACTCTTATAGGAGTAAGGATGCACTGATCAATATTACTAATAAGACCTGAGTGTGAACAACAGAGGTGGAATAAATTGTGCTATGAAGCTGCACAAGCAAGACAAGGGACATGAACTCAGTTGTTTTGTTACAAAGTGTGACAATGGCTACCTACTAAAGCAGGTAGAGTCTCTTGCAATTGAGATGGATGGTTAGGTAAGAATTAAGACCCAAATGAAGAACTCCTTCATGATTCGGAAAATCTGGTAAGGACTGGTAGGATCCTTAGAAAGTTATAATCACTGCATTATTAAAAGACTAAACCCTGAGCATATAACTCCTCACGATTGAGAGGTCTGATGAAAATATATAGGGTCAGATTACCTGACCTATAATGGTTAGAATCAACAACAAGGATAATCTGTTTAAGCAAGATTAAGAGGAGTCCTTTGGGACTGTTGCTAATTCCCAAGAGTGACCCTTGTTGGTTGTTCCCATAAAGAAAGGGTAACATCCGTATGAGTTATGACTACGAGATTTGTCATGTAAGTAACTTAAAAGCTTAGAAGAGATAACGGGGAAATTTCGTATGTCGAGTGTGCATATAGAGTACAAGGAGTGCATATAGAAACAAGCTTGTGTTAAAGTTTGAAAGTTTCGAAGAGTTGAAGCGTTCAAAGGTGAAGCGCAGAAAACTGAAGTTCGAAGAAAGAACAAGTATGGAGGATTAAGCGGGAGAAATCCTTCAGAAAAAAGTTTTGAAGATTAGATTGGATCAAGAGTCAAGATCCATTCAGAAAGAACTAAAATGCTTTGAGTTGTTCAATCTCGGAGAAGTAGCACACTGGTTAGTTGTGAGGAGATACCGGAATTTCGTAGAACCAAAGGGCTTGGAAGAAGCAATGAGAAATTCGTGAAAAGATCATAGTCGTTGATCAAGGAGTGATCTTGACCATTGATCATCCAGAAGAGAATTTCGCAATTTTGGGGATTGGGAGAACGGAGGTGAAAAGTCTTTCGACTACGTGACATGCGAAATCATGAAATCCCGACACACGAAACCCCAACGAGATCTGAGCTGTCAGATCGTGGAAGAATTGGGACCGTCAGTTTGAGAACTCCGAAATTTCGCAATTTTGGGGATCGAAGGATTCAAAGTTCTTCATAACAAAAGTCCCGAAGTCGCGAAACGCGAAATCGTGACATAATCACAACCGTTGGTTGGAGAGTCGTTGGTGACCGTTGATCTGAACCGAAATTTCAACATTTCAGGTATAATTCTGAACGGATGGTGGAATTCTCAAAGGGAGGAACACCGAAATTCCATGAACCGTTAGATCTAGTTGATCAGTGGAGAAGATAAGGCTAATAACCTCTCATCACTCACGAGCTCAGGAGGAATAGTATCCGTTAGATTGGAATCAACGAGAGCCATTGATCTAGAGCTTCGAGGTTTCGTCTATTGGGAAAATAGAAGCGTAGACTTTCCAAAGTCGCGCCAGGTAAATCACCGATTCAATCAAGGTCGTTGGTTAGCGGATGACCTGAACCGTAGATCCGGTGTAATTAGATCTTTGGAAGTTGGAGGTTTGGAAGTCAACGGGTAGAGTTTTGCGGACTCACATGTCACGAAATCCTGACATCCAACTTGAACCGTTGGATCGAGACAGGCGGTGGATTGTTGACCCGACGCATACACATTTCGGGGATTCAAAATAGGGAGTTAAGGGGTGAAGACTTCGCCAGAATCCCGAAAGGTGGAAGGCCGAGATTTGGTCAAGATCGTTGATTGCCAAAGAGATCTGGACTGTGGGATCCAGGTTGTCGGACCCTCAAGAATCAGAGGTTTTGGGAAACGGTGGGGCACTGTCCGCAGATTCGCCGAAACACGGGATCCTGACGCGTGTATAGGAGTTGACCCCAAGTTCCGAGCGAAGGGTCATGTGAATAAAAGAGTCGAGAAAACCTTAGCCTCGATCTTTCAGGTTTTCGGATTTTGAGGATCGAGGAACCAAAGTTCCTTGCAACAGGAATCCTAAAATTGCAAAATGTGAAACGCCTTTTAGTTCGGATCGTGGTCACCATCGGTGGTCGCATGAGGAGAAGGCATGAGCTAGTATGATAAATACGGATGAGTTGAATGCAGTGTGAAGCCTCATAATAGGAAGTCTGATATTAATACCAGTAAGGTATGAATGATATGAAACGTGCAAGTAATGCACACGTATGATGTAAGAATATAAGTATACTAGAGCCCCAATATGATTGCCCTAATGAGTGAAATGTAAAGCAAGTATTGCTTTTGCCAAGGTTGAATGAATACTATGGAGGCATAGCTGACTCCATTCTGGGGAGTCATGAAAGTTCTGTTCCAAATAATAGCTTGAGGGGAATGTATTCCATTTCCTCAGGAAGTACCAATATAATTAGATGAAAGGGGACTTTGTCAGAAAGACAGAGTCACAACCTTAATAATTGTTAAATGTTGGACAATGGACTGCAAGGTCTGTCCATATATATAAGAATCCTGGATTACATTTTGAAAGAATCATGTAATTAATAGAAGACTAACAACTAAATATTGACCATTCTGATAATCAAATGGAAGTGTGTAGGATGCACATGTTCATGATTCATTATGAGCAAAGAGTTGTTATTAAAGCATGTTGCAGTATCCCAAAAAGGGTTAGGGTGAGGCCTAACCAAGGTGGCTCAGGGAAAAGAGCAGGAAGATCCCAACTGGGAGTAGAATTGCAAAAGTAGAGAAGAGACAGTAAGGCCTTGGAGATAACTCGACTGGGCTGAGAAGCCCCAGGCGATGTAGAAAGAATTTGAAGAAGGGGAGAGCCCTCAATTCTTTCCTTGTTGTGCATTATGTTTTCTATGGGACGAGAAAGCTAGTACATTGATGAACGGAAATGTTTTGACACCATAGTGATGATGGTTGTAATACTGTGAAAACGAGTGAGAACTGTTGTGTTGCACTCATGAAAACATTGAGGATAGTGTGATGAAGTACATACGGATATGCTGGGACATGTCTGCAAATATTTTATTAATTTAAATGCTATGGTACTTTCATTTTAATTTACATGACGACTAATGTGCCTATGTGTAAGTCATGCGTAGAAAGAAATACTATTGGAACTGTTGAGAAAGACAGTTGCTAATGATGGGCAACCTCAAACAGAGAATGACCAAGAGAAGGCTGCGAGTGAAAGATTGTTGACAGGACTGTGAAAATTCCGCTAAAGCATTGTTGATGAGGTAGAGATCAGAAAGAGAGTGCTAGCAGCCAAGACTCGGTATAAAGATATTCATGCCTATGTGGCACAAGGTGTGAAGGGATTTGGTAAGAACTCCTTCCGAAATATTTTATTGTCTTAGTGTTATGCATGAACTTTGAAACGCAGTTGTATGCCTTGGATACCCAAGTAAGATATGATTCGGGAAGGAGAACCTGAATAATGGAGGTATGAACCTCTGGTAGTAAACAATGTTTGTAACCATTGGGAGCATTCATGAATCGATATGTCATGAATGCATTGACCAATCAAGGAGTGCTTAAAAACATTCATGTGAAACTTTGAGTTCTGGTATACCGATTTGGGGTTGTGATTGACCTATAGCAGGAAGCATGGTCCTGTTGTAAGAATGAATGAAAA
>JASDQU010357481.1:0-11989 GCA_032191745.1 Picea mariana | reverse complement strand
GTATATTTCAAATTTGTAAGCATTTGAATGTGCTTTCTATTCAAAAGAGAAACATGAATGATGTGTTAACTAGCCAAAGTAGTTCTTGCATTAAACAATAGATTTGATTGTCCAATCATTTAATTGATGAGAACCTACACTGCCAAGTAGAGTGAGAAAAAGATTATGTTCTCAATGACAAAGTAGTTCTTGAGTCCTAATTTATTGTTGGTATTGTTAGTTGGTTGTTGTGTGCAGGCTACATTGAGAACATAGGCCTTGCAGCCATTTATAGGATAGATATATTTGCATAAGATAGAGGAAAAGAGTTTGTAAGTTAAATTCCGCAAAGTATATGTGTTGGTGAAGCAATTGGGCCATAAGTATCTTATTTACTGATCACTAAAGTCACAATGGGTAGTGTTTATGAGACGATAGAAGTTTGTTCCAATGATTTTTGGGACTTCATATCTATTGGATTTATTGTCAATGATGTTTTATGGAGAGGATGATGATGTTGTAAAAAGTTATTAAAATTATGCCTAAGTTTCACATTTGTTATAGCCACTGAACTATCGATCAAGTTTTAGCCAAAAGTAAAATCCAACCAAATTCTTGTAGCAAAGTCCCCACTTGAGAAATTTACACTTTTGGATCCATTCAAAACTGCAAAAAACCCAAAACAAAGTTCTTCTATATATCTCATTTTCTACAAGGAGAGATTTGTCTACTAAGTTAAAGGATGTACACTTAAATCTTGTTGATCTTTTATGAATGTTTTTACTAGAGAGGTTCCTCGTGTCCTTAAAATCGATAATCAATATGCAACCACAACAAAGTAATTGATTTTGTATAGATTGAGATATACACCATTGAATATGATGATTTGAGAGAGGTTTAAGGAATTGGAACTCCTACAATTCTAAATTTATGCTTTTGGATCACTTCAAAATTGCTAAAAACCCCAAACAAAGTTCTTCCATAGTATATATATATCATTTGCTAAAGTGAGAGATTTGTATACTAAGTTAAAGGATGTACACTTAATTCTTGAAGATCATTTATGAATGTTTTTACTAAAAAGATTCTCATATCCTTAAAATCAACCATCAATATACACCCAACAACAAAGTAATTAATATTGTATAAGTAGAGATATACGCCATTAAATCTTATAATTTAAGATAGATTTAAAAAATTAAAAAGATCACTTGCATATCCCAATTAATACTATTCCAATATGAAACATGAAAAAAAATCACTTGTATATCCACTCGTCCTAATATTATTTTGGATGAGAAAATAAGCAATGCTCTTCCCAACATTAACCTGACTACTAGGAAATTCAATGATAAAAATTATAACAACCAAAATTTACTCTCTCCATCACCATAAACGGTAAAGATTAACTTGAATACTAGGAAATTCAATGATACAAATTATAACAATAATATTAAAATATAGCAAGTTCTATGAATCTATCCAATTCTGCTATGAAGAAGGATACTCATTCAATGGAGTATGGAGTATTTATCTAATTCAATGTGGGATAACAAACACTCAATACAACACAACTAATCTAAATTTTTACCCATTCATAATTCAATGTGGGATAACAAACACTCAGTACAATACAACTAATCTAATTTTTACCTATTTCCACAAGGAGCACTCATACAACGGTAATAAGGCTTTTTTTT
Source organism: Picea mariana (assembly GCA_032191745.1). Lineage (NCBI taxonomy): Eukaryota > Viridiplantae > Streptophyta > Pinopsida > Pinales > Pinaceae > Picea > Picea mariana. Next base: position 10,310 of record JASDQU010357481.1, on the reverse strand, counting down.
CTCATGCAAATTTTAATTTTGTAAAAACAATACTAAAATTCAGTTGTGAAAATCACAATAACCAAAACTTGTAATAATAATAATAATAATAATTTATTTTTAAAGTTATAGTCAGACACCAAATTTTATCACAACAATCAAAACTTGTAATAATAATAATAATCTATTTTTAAGGTCACAGCACATCACGTTGGTGTATGAGATCCCTCCCCCAATTATTTGACCAGTAAAGTCTATAGACGTATACATACCCTACCCCTCTAGATTTACACTTGTAACCTCTAGAAACACATATTCTTAACCATTAAACCCAGACTGTATAAAATTACCAATAAGTCTAATTCTCTCAATCTACTCATATGGTATGATTGAAATCTCACTTTGAATAACAAATTTTCTGATTAAGGCCACTCTGTAGAAGAGGTTGCGCACAAACGGAGAGATCTAAGTGCCCCTTATACTGCGCGCTGCAATTCAGATGCATTTAATGCATTTTTCAATGTGAATGATTTCTGAACATATGAAAACCGAAATGGCAATCATTGATAGATAATAGTGCTCATTGCCTGCGCTCAGTCAACGGGTCACAAATATATGATAACAGTTTACTATCACATACCTGCAAGCCTGCAATGACAGGAGCAGGTTTGTGAATGTCTGGTAGATACTTACAAAGGGTCAATTGTTCCAGTCCTGCGCCACCAATTCTGGGAATGCCCACAAATTATACGCGCTGACAACACTCACGTCCGTAAATAATATGATAGCTGTGCACGTCTGGCTATGGCTATTTACAGGGACGAAGAAGATCACGGGATCAATAAGGCTGTCAATCTATGTTTGTTTTATATATGAAAGGAGCGGCCGGGCCAGAGGGCCAAATCCACCACATATGATAACGCAGAAAGTAGTACAACTTACCTTCACATGGAGCCGCTCCATCAGCCATGGCTACTTGCTAACTATACCCGTCATCATTACCATTTACATTACACGTTACTTTCAATCTCTTCGTCACTGCCTTGGAAGATGGCCAACCAGTGGCGAAACTGTGAATAAAAATAAAACGTACCGCCGTCAATTTTTGCCCAAAAATACCATAGCTAAATGTAGCCAGGGCTATTGTATCAGAAAAGTAGCGGATCATAGGAAGCATTTCCCAATATATATATTCCCCAAATATCGTGCCTTTTCTCTCTGGCTAAAAATGATTGAAATTTGAAACCGTTCCTGTCACTGCCTTGGAAGATGGCCAACCAGTGGCGAAACTGTGAATAAAAATAAAACGTACCGCCGTCAATTTTTGCCCAAAAATACCATAGCTAAATGTAGCCAGGGCTATTGTATCAGAAAAGTAGCGGATCATAGGAAGCATTTCCCAATATATATATTCCCCAAATATCGTGCCTTTTCTCTCTGGCTAAAAATGATTGAAATTTGAAACCGTTCCTGTTTTTAAATGGATATTTGAATGTAATAATGATTTTGTTGTTGATGTATATAATTGGAATAAGCTAACTTTGGAGTAATCTTTTTCGTTTTTGGGAAAAAAAATTGGCTTTAATTTTGTCAGATTTTCAGGGTAGTTTGAGTTTTGTATGCATCAAAGTTTCATGTATTTCATAACTTTACTTCAAAGATTTTACCTCGTTTTAAACCAATCTAGAAAATCGATCAGAATTCTAAATTGATTGGAAATTTAAAACCCCACCTCCTAAAAACTTGCCAAAAAAATAACTCCCGAAAAAATATTGCTCCCCAATTAACCCACTCCAATAATTTAGTGTCCTTCCACTTTTCCAATGCTTTTATAACAACACAGTAATAAAAGCTATAAAGACAATTTCAACATTGAGTATGTTTTGTTGAATATGGGTTTGTCGAAGGAAAATTAAGCTATGTTATGCATACAACCTTTGAGATGGAGACTTGTCATATAAATAATCTAGGTTTAAATTTAGGTGGGTGTAGAGCCTTTGTTTGTGAGAGAGGGGAAATGTGTTCCACTTGATCTTGTTAATGATATGCTTGAAATATACATACTTTAGTGTTTGTGGGATGATATGCAAGTTGATGGATGAGATTGCAATTGGGGTCTTGTATCACCCATCATGGTGATATGGAAAATTTTTATATAAAGAGTTTTAAAGTAATTGTCATTGTTACATTCTTCCAAACAATGAAAACGATATGTTGATGATAATAAAATAATATAGACTTATGGTAAAGATAAATTGGACGAGTTCTTTAATCATCTCAACAACCAATCAAACTACATAAAGTTTAAGATGGAAATTTAGGAACAAAAATACCTTGCATGTGTTGATGTACTAGTTACCAAAAAAAGCAAATGGACCTTTGACATGCCAAGAGTCACAGTGATAAGGATCCACATCCCAATTCACACCATCTTCCTACCCAAAATACCCTCGTTATCCATCCAAGATTTATCCTAGATAACAAGCACTTTGAGAAGTGAATTGGGCCATTTTTCAAAAGTACTCAAAATAATGGCTATAAGGATACTCAAATAAATATAATCTTTAAAAACCTCAAAGAAAACTTTGTACAAAAAGTAAAAACATGTCCAACAACAAAATGATGGTTACCGAATAATAATCAAGAATTTAGGATCTTGAACAAAGCACTACTAGGCTTTTATCGTTTCCTTTTGGTTTTCTTTTGCATTCCTAAAGCACAGCCTCCGGATCAAGGGAGGGAGATCCCCCACCACCTTCGTCGTTGCCTAATATTTTAGTGTTTTAGTCTCTAGTTGCTTCCTACAACAAGTCTGTAAAACCTCCACCATCACAATTTTTCAAGAAGATAGACGATATTTCGAATGTCTCATTGCACCCATCGACATCTCACAACTTTGCGTTGAGGCTTGATAAAAATGGGTTAATTGGATAGTTTATTGGGTTGTGGTCGTCCCCGCATGCTATGGTTTAATAGGTTGACAAAAACTAGAAGACCTGGATCCAAGGGAAAATGTCTTCACCTTTTTCTGGTAAGGGACTTTTTTGTGTTCTTGTTTGAAAATAATGTAGTTCGAGATCTTATTTTCAGAAGAAAGCCTTATTTTATGGGCACCAGGGGTATGTATTTGAATAAATGGACGTTGGACTTTAGTCTTGAGAATGATATCTGATCCAGATTATATTTGGCACAAAATGAGAGCAGAGATATAATAAAGAAATATACAGAGATATTGAAAGAGAGTCAATAATATAACAGAGATATATCAGAAATATAAAAAGAGGAACATATATACAGTAATACACAATTTCTATTAATGAAAGAAATGTAAAGAGACTGTAAAAATACAAAGTGAAAGACTCACTAGAATGGTGGCAACTTATCTCCGAGAAGAGATGTGACGATTACTTGCATCTGTGAGAAGATGATTGTTACAATGAGGATCCAAAGGCCTTTTTAACATAAGTAAAATCCAAAACCCTAACCTCAGAAGATGAAAATCCAAAAGGTTTGTGGGCCTGGATGGGGGTAGTTCATATGTCAACTTCCCGGGGGCATAACTTTTTCATACTATCTCCGTTTGGGGCGCTCGATACATTGTTATAAAGGTCTAACCGAAGAGAATGATTTTCGATTGGCCTAGGTTAATACCTTTCATATTCACCTGGGCCCCAAATCCCCAAAAAACGTCATTTAGGGCCTTAAAACAACCCCAGAAGTTTGGAACCTGAAAAACTACCAAAAACCTGCCAAGATGAAAAATTGTTTTTCAAGCCCATGGAATAGGTGGGTGGCCACTGATATCCACCTGGATCAATCCTCCCTCCTTAGGAAGCAATGGTCTCCATTGCATTGAGTTCCCAGAGGAGAGGGGGAAGCATTTACTAAATATGAATCTTGGTGAGTTGCTTGTCTTGATGGAGACATCACGATACTTGGTTTGTGGAAGGCTATCACGAACGTGTTGCTGGAGGGGTTGAACCTTTTTAACCAGTCTGGCTACATGAGATGACTGTGTGCGGAAGGAATCCTTGCATTTTGATGCAATCTTGTCAACCTGCTTCTGTTGGATAAAAGGTGCTTGGATCAAGCCTGTAGTGGTTGTAGTGTCATTATGGTCCCCTTTTGAACAGATTGTGAAGAAGCTAAATTTTGTAGTATGAAATACTACCTTGCGACACTGTTTATGGGGGACAGTAGTTGGAACTACCTCTAGTATTCTGTAGAGATGACCCCCCAGAGAAACAATGACACTGCGGGGTCGAGACTCATAAACAACATGGAATTTCCACATATATGGCTGGCCCAAGAGAAAATCATAGGCATCCAGTGGGGAAACATTACATAATACCTCATCCTTGAAGGGTTGGATGTCGTATGACAATCAACATTGTTGGCTGACATGAAGATCTCATCCCTGGCGAAGCCACCCAATGTTGTATGATTACGGGTGTGGTGTTGTCGAAAATCCCAATTGTTTGACGACCTCTCCTGATATGAGGTTCTTTTGGCTTCCTCTATCAATAATAAAATGTAGCGGGGTCCCCTTCACCCACATCTGTGAATGAAAAAGGTTCTCCCCCTCTTCACGATATATTGGTTCTTATGGTTGAATTGTTATGGTCATAACAATATCAGTTGGATCTGCGTCGATGATTTGTTTTTTATTATTGTTTTCAGAATCAGATTATGAATCAGGGCTCGACTCTTTGTCTTTGATCTCGGCCACCAATGATTGTTTTGAGCGACATTCATTGGTGTTGTGCTAGGGGATTTTGTGGAAATCACACCATTTTCTAGTGTCCTTCTTAGTCTTTCCGTGACCCTTCTTTTCCTATGGATTAGACTGGTTTTCAGGAAGTTGTTTGTTAGGGTCGTCTTTCTCATACTTTGGTTGTTGCGGATTTGCAAATCTGAACTCTTGTTTGTTCTAGTGCCTAAATTTTTTCTCGATTTTAACAATATATCAATAAGCAGAATCGAGTGATGAGATGTTTAGAAAATCCATTTCAGTTTGGATGTATCTGTGTAGAGCCCTGTGGTATTTTAGAACCAAATGTTGTTCAGATTCCTTGATACCCATATTGGTGAGAAAGTTATGGAATTTATTGGTGAACTTAGGAGCTGCTTGGCCCCTTTATTACTGCAGTGTGGTCCATCTCATATACTGGTCCTTATAGTTTCCAACAGGGTATTATTGTCCCCTTACTTCATCCAAACAATAATCTCAAGTGGGTTCAACCCCTTATATTCCAGACTCCTTTGTGGAACTTTTCTCCCAGTAAGTTTCCCACCAATGTTTGACATGGGGGAGAACCTTAAGGAGTGCGAAGGTGATCGTTTCCCTATCAGAAAAATGGTGAACATAGAAATAACCTTCTAGCATATTTAACCATTTGTCTAGGGCATCTGCGTCTATCTGACCTTCAAATAAAGGAATATCAAAATTAACCTATACCTTAAAAGGCGAGGTTCATACAAAGTGGTTGCTTGATGAAGACATGTATGTTGTTATCGACATGAGTTGAAGGATGTGGGAAAAATTCTCCATCATTTCGTCTCTTTGTTTCGTGAGAGCTTGCTCAAGCAACAGATTAATAGAATCTTTTGCTCCATCATTTTTCTTTTCTTCCACCATGAAGGGATTATTGGGTGTGCGAGGGCGATTGTCCTCAAGAGAGACAAGCTCAAGGCCCAACTCGCTATACTCAAACCTCATCAAGGACATGCACTGAAAAACGATCAAGAGTAGCCTGCTCTGATACCATTGATCCAGATTATTTTTGACACGAAATGAGAGCGAAGATATAACAAACAAATATATAGAGATATTGAAAGAGAGACAATAATATAATAGAGATATATCAGAAATATAACAAGAGGCACATATATACATTAATACATGATTTCTATTAATGAAAGAAATATACAGAGACTATAAAAATACAAAGTGAAAGACTCGCTAGAATGGTGGCAGCTTATCTATGAGAAGAGATGTGATGGCTAATCGCATCCGTGAGAAGATGATTTTTACAATGAGGATCCAAAGGCCTTTTTAACATAATTAAAATCCAAAACCCTAACCCCGAAAGATGAAAATCCAAAAGGTTTGTGGGCCCCGATGGGGGTAGTTGATATGTCAACTTCCCGAGGGAGTAAATTTTTCATATCATATCCGTTTAGGGCACTCGATACACTGTTAGAAAGGTATAACCGAGAAGAATGATTTTTGACTTTCCCAGGTCAATGGTTTTGGCAATCAACTGGGCCCAAAATCCCCAAAAAACGTCATTTAGGGCCTTAAAATAGCCCCGAAAGTTTGGAACCCGAAAAACTACCAAAACACTACCAAGATGGAAAACTATTTTTCGAGCACGTGGAATAGGTGGGTGGCCACCGATATCCAAATGGATCAATCCTCCCTCCTTAGGAAACAATGGTCTCCATTGCATTGAGTTTCCGAGGGAGAGGGGTAAGCGCTTGTTGAATCTGAATCTTGGTGAGTTGCTTGCCTTGTTGGAGATGTCGCATTGCTTGGTTTGTGGAAGGCTGTCATGAACTTGTTGCTACTAGGGTTGAACCTTTTTAACCAGTTGGCTACATGAGATGAATGTGTGTAGAAGGAATCCTTTTGTTTTGTTGCAATCTTGTCGACCTGCTTCTGTTGGATAGAAGTTGCTTGGGTCTAGGTTGTAGTGGTTGCAGTATCTTTATGTTCCCCTTTTGAACAGATTGTGAAGAAGCTAAATTTTGTAGTATGAGATACTACCTTGTGACATTGTTTAGGTGGGACAATAGTTGGAACTACCTCTAGTATTTTGTAGAGATGACCCCCCAGAGAAACAATGACACTGCGGGGTCGAGACTCATAAATAGCACTATGTTTCCACATATATGGCTGGCCCAAGAGAACATCATGGGAATCCAATGGGGAAACATCACATAATACCTCATCCTTGAAGGGATGGATTTCATATGAAAATCGACACTGTTGGCTGACATGAAGATCGCGTCCCTGGCGAAGCCACCCAATGTTGTATAGATCCGGGTGTGGTGTTGTCGACAATCCCAACTGTTTGAAGACCTCTGTTGAGATGATGTTCTTTTGGCTTCCTCTATCAATAATAAACTGCATCAGGGTCCCTTTCGCCCACATCTGTGAATGAAAAATGAGCTCCCCCTCTTCAGGATCTGTTGGTTCTTCTGGTTGAATTGTTGTGGTCGCGACAATAGCAGTGGGGTCTGCCTCGAGGATTTTCATTTTACCAGTGTTTTCAGAATCAAATTCCAAATCATGGTTTGACTCCTTGTCTTTGATCTTGGCCACCAATGATTGTTTTAAGCGACATTCATCAGTGTTGTGCCAGGGGATTTTGTCGAAATCACACCATTTTCCAGTGTCCTTCTTCGTCTTCCCGTGACCCTTATTTTCCTGTGGCTTAGACTGGTTTTTAGGAATCTTTTTGTTAGGGCCGTCTTTCTCATACTTTGGTTGTTGCGGATTTGCATATATAAACTCCTGTTTGTTCTGGTGCCTAAATTTTTTCTCGATTTTAACAACATATCGATAGGCGGAACTGAGTGATGAGATTTCCAGAAAATCTATTTGAGTTTGGATGTATCTGTGTAGAGCCTCGTGGTATTTTAGAACCAAATGTTGTTCATAGTCCTTGATACCCACTTTAGTGCACAAGGTATGGAAGGTCTTGGTGAAATCTGGAACTGCTTGTCCCCTTTCTTTTCGAAGTGTGGTCCATCTCATATATTGGTCCTCATAGTTACCAACAGGGTAATACTATTCCTTTATCGCATCCACAAAAATTCCCTAAGTGGGCTCGACCGAATATATTCTAGACTCCTCTCTAGAACTTTTCTCCTAGTAATTTTCCCACCAATGTTTGATATGGGGGAGATCCTTAAGGAGTGTGAAGGTGATATTTTCCCTATCATAAAAATGGTGAACATAGAAATAACCTTCTAGCAGATTTAACCATTTTTCTAGGAAATCCGCATCAATCTAACCTTCAAATACGATAATATCAAAATTAACCTGTACCTTGAAAGGTGAGGTGCCTTCAAAGTGGTCGATTGATGAAGATGTGCATGTTGTTATCAACAGGCGTTGAAGGATGTGGGAAAAAATCTTCATCATTTCATCCCTATGTCATGTGAGATCTTTCTCAAGCAACAGATTAATAGAATCTTTTGCTCTGTCATTTTTCTTTTCTTCCACCATGGAGGGTTTATTGGGTGTGCAAGAGCGATTTTCCTCAAGACATACAAGCTCAAGACCCAAATTTCTATACTCGAACCTCTTCGGGGACTTGCATTGAAGAACGATCAAGAGCATCCTGCTCTGATACCACTGATCCAGATTATTTTTGGCACGAAATGGGAGCAGAGATACAATAAAGAAATATACAAAGATATTGAAAGAGAGAAAATAATATAATAGAGATATATCTAAAATATAACAAGAGGCACATATATACATTAATACATGATTTATATTAATGAAATAAATGTACAGAGACTGTAAAAATATCTAGTGAAAGACTCGCTAGAATGGTGGCAACTTATCTCTGAGAAGAGATGTGATGGCTACTCAAATACATGAGAAGATGATTGTTACAATGAGGATCCAAAGGCCTTTTTAACATAAGTAAAATACAAAACCCTAGCCCCAGAAGATGAAAATCCAAAAGGTTTGGGGGCCCTGATGGGGGTAGTTGATACATCAACTTCCCGGGGGCATAAATTTTTCATACGACCTATGTTTGGGGCACTCGATACACCGCCAGAAAGGTCTGACCAAGAAGAACATTTTTTTAATAGCCCAATTCAATTCCTTTAGCAGTCACCTAGGCCCCAAATCCCCAAAAAATGTCGTTTAGGGCCTTAAAACGACCCTGGAAGTTTAGAACCTGAAAAACTGTCGAAAAACTGCCAAGATGAAAAATTGTTTTTCAAGCCCGTGGAATAGGTGGGTGGCCATAGATATCTACCTGGTTCAATATCCCTTCTACAGTCTTAGTTTTGGTTTTCCTTCCTTTTCTCCCTTTGCACTATTGGAATGATGAAAACATGAGAAGCATCAGTAATACATTGGGTAGATTCATTGCTCATGTTGAGCCATGGGAAGGTCTCTATTCATGTGCCCAAATCCGTGTGGAGGATTTTATAAGGCTATTAAGATAACCCTTTACAAGTGGTATTATATCCAAAAGGTAGACCATGAACAACTCCGATTTAAATGAAAACCTTTCCATGAATATGGACACTTCACAAAGAGCTGCCCCAAAATCCAATCATGGTCTGTTAGTTGAAGGTGAACAAGCATAGTGGAAACAATAAAAAATAAACAAGGAAACATGAAAGAAAGTAGTTCACCAACCAGAGAATCCTTAGCGGGGAATTCCCTCACCCCTTCTCCACAAAAATCTCCTCAAAAATATTTAAGGTCTATTGTTGGGGAGGGTCGTGAGGCTAAGAGCGACCAGAATAAGTTCACAACCTTAGTGAATGTAGAGGAAAAAACTGCAAAATCACATGAGATTGGGGTGGAAAAAGAAAATATTAGCAATCATATCATGGAGGAACATGAACACCAATCAAAAAAGAAAGGCATTCCCTCTCCTAAGATGGGGGATCCCACTCTTGGTAAAATCATCACTATGCCAATGTATGGTATTCCAGTAATCCTTGAGGAAGGGAGCTAGGAAGATTTTGATGATGAATCTGAGTTGGAAGTAACCCACAACACAACATCTAGAAAATTAGGTTGAATATCTAATCGAAACACAAGGGAAAATGAAGTTGATTGGGACAAGGAACTTGGAATACAAACCACTCTAGATGGATCATTAAAAAAGAGGTCAAGAGTGAGAGATATCAAGGAAACATCTAGTCTTTCGAAGGGGTGGCTCTGACTAGTTCTCATCCCTCTAAAGGGAGGGAAATTGAATCCTTAAGTAAATAATGAAATTATTCTCCTCTAATTACAAAGGTTTGGGTAGTAAAGAAAATAAAGAAGCAATAGGAAAATTTATAAGAGTTGAGAAACCCCAAATTCTTCTGATCCAGAAGACAAAAATGAGTCTGAAGTCCTTCTGGAAATAAATCAATTCTGGAGAAAAATAAAAAGAATAACAATTAGTGCAAGGGGGGGCTCAGGGGGTTTGTGTACCCTCTAGAACCTTGTTTTCTTTCAATTGGACAATAGCTATGAATCATTTCATTGGATCATGGTCATACTTTTCCATATTCCTTCATGTATGATTATTCATTTTATTAATGTTTATATTCCCAATAAATATAAGGAAAAATTAGAA
>JASDQU010357474.1:1256-11920 GCA_032191745.1 Picea mariana | reverse complement strand
AGCAAAATGTATTCAATCGTCAACTTATGTGTATGATCAAGGAATTACACAATAAAGTAAGAATGACTTTATGGGAAGAGGACATGTCGTTGTATCATATTAATTGAAAGTAGAAGATACAACCTGCTCGCCTTGATGTCGCAAGCTTCCTTTCAGTGACTCTTGGTTCCAACACACACACTTGTTCGGTCCTTGCATGAAGAAGATCCGATTCCTCTTGATAGACCTACTAGAGTCTCCAAGCTTCTGTTCAAGCTGGGTTCTTCACACAATTCCTTCACCAATTCTTCAATTAATCTTGATTAACCTTTTCCATGAGAATCCTATCAATATATAGGAGAGGATGAGATGGTTACATGGATGAGAATGAACCCACCAAATCAGGGATACCAGCAAAATGACAACCATACGAATGCCAACCCATTTTCTAGAAGATTCCCTTCTAGAACCCTCGAGACTTCTTCTCTTTTCCAAGCTTGAGAACAAGTTCGCACCCTATGTATAGAGCACAGTGTGAGAAGTTCGCACCCTAGCTGAAGGTTTCCTACGAGAATGGGTCCTTCTCACATCCTAGGCTATAAGTAGCCTGCGAACTCACTTTGAAAATATGCTTTTTGGAAGGAGATAAATGCCACTTTTTTCAGGAGAAAGTTCTTGTTGGGAGCCTGAGTACACCATTGTTAATACATCACCAAGATGACCAAAATCACGTGTAAGCCAACATGACTGATATCTATAGGGATTTGTTGGAATAATTACTTTGAACCCAGGGTCTTGAACCTTCCTACGTGTGTGTGCCAACAAATGGTTTTGTTGCCAAGACCTGGAATCCGAAAGTGAGGGAATGTTTTGGAGACCGACGAGAAAAGAGATAACCAAGTGGATGGAACAAAAATAACAAGAATTTGTGCAGAAGGAGAATCAAAACCCTCGCTAAAATAATAAATAATGGTTGCAAATTTATGTGTATAAGGACTTGCATGAGGTCTTTTTCGATGAATTTCCTAATATTTTAGCAAAATGGATGGAAATATTTCTGGAAAATACTGGCAGACATAGACCAATTGTACCAAAGAACTAGACTCTTGAACTAGTGAGACGAGTGGATGCAATAGACAATAGGACGTCCCGCACAGTGGAATTTTGGATGGACAATATCTTGGGAGGCTACGTAACCAAATTTTCGATAGATTGTACCCAAGCTTACAGTTTTGTAGAAAGAGACTTCTTTAAAGGCCCGAGAGGAAGATTCATAAATTCGTTAGATACCTAGATAAAATTTCTATTGTGCGATAAAGAAGTGATGATGATGGAGTTAGATAGCTAAATAAATTTACACATGTGTATGGACTAGGGTTTACTGAGCAGGAACTGATCTGAGGGTAGGAAAATGGACAGAGGAAAGCGAGACTGAGAATGCAAGGGAAAGAATAAGGGATATCATAAGGAGAAGACAAATTTGGATTCTTGCATAGTGGGAGAAGGTATAATAAGTTGAGAACTACATTTGGGGAGAGAGAGAAGGGCAGTGAGTACCCGGAACTTCATGCAGACATCCATGAAGCTCCAAAGTACTATACCACCAAGTCAAATGAGGACATTATTAGAGATTATACAAGCACTGTTAAAATATTTTAAGAAACCAAAGTCTGGATCACAATACATCAATGAGATCAAGGAGATCAAGCAAGTGCATATTGAGTCATTATGGGAGTTCGATCAGAGGTTCAAATATGTGATGGGGAGGTTAAAATTTCAAATACCCGATCATCAACATAGAGAGTGGTTCATTGGAGTCTTGTTACCTCACATTCAGAGTCCTTTAATACAACAGAAGTTTATGTCACAGTCCGAGGAACTAGAAATTGCTATGAAATTGGAAACCTTTCCAGTCGTAGACAACAACGAAATGGCGTAGATACAAAACCAACTAGCTGCATTAAAAATTCAGTTTGTAGAAATCACAAAGGGGAAAGAGAAACATGAATAGCTATGGTGCACCAAATGCAAGACGAAAGGTCACCAAAAATATGAATGTCCAGCCTTTGTGCAATATTTAGCAACCAGGGTGCCAAACCCACTACCAGGAAGAGGATACTATGAGATATGAAAGAAGTGGGGGAATAACCCCCATGAGTTATAGCTATTACATAAATATTAGCATACCCTAAGAAGCTTATTTCGTAGCTTTTAAAAATTGGTGGGACACAAAGACAAACATTTTCATGCATATGATCTAATGAGGGAGCGCACGATAGACATGTACAGGATTCAGGAGGAGAATGTTGCGATAGAAGGGTGAGGGAAGTATAATACTCCAAGAGGATTTAATCAAGCAAATTGAGGAGGCTTTGGTAGGGGTCAAGGTCGAACAAACTTTGGGGAAGGAGGAAGAAGCCTCGTATTATGTTATAACTGTAACCAACCATGGCACTTAGCGTGGGATTTCCAAAATCCATACACAACATGTACTTATTATCAGGCATTAGAACATGTGATAGAGGACTACCCACAACTGCTGGAAAAATTGCAGGCCAGAGGGAATCAGAACCAGAACCTGAATGTTCAAAATATACCCGCTGAAATATGGTACGAAGGACCCAAAAGAGAAATCATTATGCATGGAGGAACCAAAACAAGGATGGATGGAACCAATGCAAAGAAATCGGTTGAGGAGTGGGTAAAGAAATCAAAATCACTTACATGAGAATTTGACCCATAGGAAGAGAAGGAGACCTATAAACAAGAAAGGAAAGAACCTGTGTGATAGGACTAGAAAATTTCCACATCAACTACACCACATATGGGGGATATGAATCACGTTGAGGACCAGGTCATGACCAAAGGATCACTAGAGAAGGTAAGCACCTTAGGAAATTTTTTGCAAAGTTTCCTCGAGTTGGCTAAATATGAAAAGGTATTGCATACATTATGCTCTATGATTGATCACTACACTCAAAGAAATGAAACCCCTATTGAAAGTAAAGTAGTGAAACAAGNTCACTACACTCAAAGAAATGAAACCCCTATTGAAAGTAAAGTAGTGAAACAACTACTGCACAAGAAAAGAACCAACAGATAATTCAGGTTCAACGTGCAGATTGGAGAATACGACATAGACAATGTGATCTTAGATTTAGGGTCTGGCATGAATGTGCTACCTAAGTAGACATGGGAGATTATGGGGAAACCAAAGTTAGCATGGTCACCCATCCAATTGAGACTACAAAATCAATACAAAATAGTACATATTGGGAGATTAACATGAATACTTGTGAATATAGTTGGAGTGCGTAATGCCACATATTTTGAAGTTATCGAGATTATGGACAAAAACCAACCATATCTAGCATTAATGGGATTGGAATGGGACTCTTATAACCAAGCCATTATCAACTTGAAAATGAAAGAGATGATATTTGAATTTGAAGACCTGAAAGTGACTGCACCCTTAGACCCAAAAGAAGGAAGGTGGTACATAGAACTAGCGTGGGGTGATGAAATCGATCACCTATAAAACATCACTGCAAGGATGGATGATTATGTTAGGCCCACCGTAGACAAAGCACTAAGTTGGATAAGCATCAATTCATGTACATCAGACTCAGAAGAAGGCCTGGAAAATTGGCAGTAGAGAATGCATGAAGTCTCAACACAACGATGTGCATGCATGGCGAGGTAATTACAGTGGATTGGAATAGAATTGTGTAACCTACCCAATTACGATGGCTTGACATATATAATAACATTGGTACAAAAATTTGAGGCACATGTACCATAGCAACATAGGATGCTAGCACTGGAAGTTGTATTGAAAGCCACTCCTACAAGATTGTGGGTGACACACAAAGGCACCATCGAAGACTGGAAACAATGCAGGATACTACTACAACATAGGTTTGATACTGACAAGGAGGATAAAAATCAAAAGTATAGCGGAGAAGGAAACCCAGTAGAGCTTATTGCACAGTGTGAAAACCAGTGGAATGAAGTTCCCAAGGAGGAATGGATGCACAGTTTCATTCATACTCTTGAGACAATACTTAAAAAATGGTATCTATAAATGGAAGTGTGCATAGACACAATGGAGTGGGGTTACATGAGTCAAAGGTTCAAAGAAACATTAAGTTTCAACAGAAGTCACCCTCGATATATACAACACTTCAGGAAATCAAACAAAAAATATTCAATGAAGAAGAAAATATGGAAGTAAGATCGATATGCAACGAAGAAGAATAAACATAAGTAATATCGATATGAAACACACATAATGTTGCTATGGCATTCCATAAATTATTTGCATGTTATAATGTGACCCAATAGGATTAGGACGAAGAAGATCCACAGAATGTTCAAGTACATGAAACATAAGGAGAGAAAACGGTAGAAGACCTGGAGATGGAATCAAAACCCTATGAACAAACAGTAAAGACAAGGAAGGTCAACATTGGAAAAGAGGAAAATTAGAAGTCGATGTAGATAGGAGACTACTAGGATGATGAAACCATAGAAAAAATAGTCAAATTACTGTGCAAGTACCAGGACTTAGTCTCGAGAAATTTATCAGAAATGAAGGGGATAGTTGGTGAGCTAGGAGAAATGAGAATCCATCTTAAGACTAATGCTAAACTGGTAAAACAGAGACCATACCAACCAAACTCGCGATATAAAGGAAAATTCAAGGAAGAAATGAACCGCATGTTAAAAGCGGGAGTTATTGAACTAGTCGAATAAGATGAATGAAAAAATCCCATGATGGCATAGGATAGGAGAAACCCCTCATATGACGTAGGTCCATGAGAAAAGGAGACATAATGAGGAAAAAGGAAAGAATAAATAGAATACCAGTGCAAGGCAGGACAAACAATGCAAAAAAAAAGAGAGATATCATCATCACATGGCATAATAAGTTAAGCAGAAGGCATGTCACCATAAATGGAAAATCCATGCGAAAAGTTGACATAATTGACAAAGTTAAATGGCCACATAACAACCCCATATGACGAAGGAACCAAGGACAACTGATATCATTAACGGGAAACAAACGTAGTACCTGGGGCATGGAAGAACCACTATGACGGTGGTTTGTTATCAGTGAACGTGCACAAAACATTTTACACATTTAGCATAATCACACCATGGCATATCAAACGATTCGCCAGAATGAAAACCTGTGTGAGGAGTACAACATGATAAGACTATGGATTAGCATGTGAAGGCCATGACTACAACTAGTACTATTATAAAGGGGAGAATTCACTAGAGGGGCCAACAACCGTTGAGACATGAGAATGATCAGATATCACCCACTGAGAGTGACAGTGGTAAAAAAACAATGTTGTAGAGAGATATGGAATCACGAAGAGTTAAGAAAGCATGCACCAAATGAGCACAATTATTGAGTGAAGGTTCATACACAGTGCAACTGTCAAGAAAAAAATCTCAACGAATGGGATGACAATGATGGGGGAAGAAGATACAAAGAAACCAAGCTCTGCACACATGTTATAGGATGACCAAATACAAACAATAGCACAACGAACGACAGAAGGAAGGCCCGATAGTAAAGTATAAAGCAAGTAAACCTAGCGTGTGTGAACAAGCACAAAAGTGTATAAAAGCAATCATCACAAGCATCTCCAGGGATGCACTTTTAAGAAAACAACCTCAAAGGCTGGTAAGGAGGTTAGGAATTTTCAAATGACTAAGGGGAGGCTAGATGTGAAAATTAACAAGGTTGCATGGAGTAGGGGCACCCAAAGGATGCCAAAGAGGAGCTCTATCCGATTGGTAGAGGGGATTAGTGGATTGGGTACTAATATTATCTAGGAGGAAGAGTGATGGAATAGTAGTATGCACAGTCCAGTGCAGAAAAGACCATTAAAAATATAAAAAAGGATAGAATAGATGGTTAACATTAATGACCAGTCATAAAGCCGCAATCGCGCCATAAATGGAAACAACCATAGAAAATCAATATAGATTGGCAGGATGGGCTAGGATTTTCGAACGGATTCGGTAAGAGAAACTTCATTAATACAACCATGTGGCATACCAATGGTGGAATAGGAAAATAAATTAAGGCTGGATGAGATAGGCCCAGTTGGCACAAAATTATAAGAACCGCATTAAGTCAAGGAAGGGACACTATTGTTGCATGCAAGCAAAAGAAGACAGAGAAGAGAACCAAAACAGATGGGATAAAACAACTAAGATAACTAGATATGAATTATAGGTGACCATAAGGAGGGACCTCATAAATCCCAAACTAGGTCACAGATAAGGAATGACACCACCAAAAGTGGGAGGGGTGTCGACAACAACAAGGAAACAAGCAAAGAAACTAGTGGAAATATTAGAGGTCGAAGAAGTGGTCATAATATTAACTCTAGCACCACAGGAAAAATTTCGCAAAGATTACCTACCACCATGAAAGAGAGATGCACAACAAGTCCAGCTTCAAGCTAATGCAAGTATCCACTGTCGGTGCCACCCTCCCGACTGGCATGAATAACGACAAAGAGTTACTGGGAAAACCTTCCAACCTAAAGTTTATGGATCACAACATTACAAATGCACAAAAGTTCCCATAGTTGGTACGGGACTAGTACCTATGTGCCATGATAGTCCAGGAAACATAAGTAATTGTACTTGAGCCATAGGAATGGGCATCGGGGCTTGACAGGGTAGGAATACTGAATGTGTTGGACATCCCACATTTCGGGCGAAGTACAGAAATAAATACATGTGTGAAGTTGTTGCTTAGTTGTGTTTGTAACGTAACCCGGGCCACCCCTTGGCTAGGTCACACTACATCAGAGAACTCTTAATGTTCTCTCTCTCTGTGGAACAGGTCATAACATACCCAAGTTCAACTGAGCAGTGCTATTTTAACGTTTTTACTGCTACAGACACACACACACACACACACACACACATATATATATATATATATATATATATATATATCAATCAAACTGCATGCAATTACACATAAACATACAACACTCTTGTGGAATCATTACATATAAATGTAAACAGATCATCAGATTCTATAATTATACTATTTCATACTGAATCGACAGTAAACACAGACATACAGCCTATACAGGTGAGTACCCTTAAATATAATGGCAGTTATATTGGCACATACCGTAAACCCTTAAAATATACACGTAAATAACAATGCATTATGTAAATTCATAACACAATTGGTACTTATCTTAGTAGGAATGCCACCAACTATGTGCAGACCATTCACGAACCTCCCAGCCTTAGACCCCACTGTTCATCTCTCTCAACAGTGAGTCACCTCCGAGTTGGGACTAGACTCCACCTGGGTAAGGGATTCCTAACCAGGCTAAGGGTTCATGGTCAACCGCAAAGACTCCATCTCAGGTGTTCACTCAACCACAGCCTACAACCTCTCACTCCCCACATGCCTCTCCCACCCAAGGAAGTGTGCCCCTTCTCTACTCAACAATCCTTCGGCTGCCCCACTTCCCTTCCAGGGCTTCAACAACAGGTCAGACCAAAAGTCTCAGAGCACTGTAGTCACAGTTTATCACCTTCAGGAAATCGATCCCCATCAATTCTCTCACTCAGAGAATTGCTCATGGGCCTGACAACCTGCCTCTTCAATCTCAATCCCAAGTTGACAAGTACACGAAAAGGAATGTCTATCGAACCGGTTTGGGTACGGTGGTAGGAAGATACGAGGATAGCTCAATGACTGACAGAATGTATCCAGGATAATGGTTCTCTGGTCGAAAGAAAAATGGTAAGATTCTTTGCAATTATTCCACACCTCCCCCCCAACAATGGCAGATCACCCTCAAAGGAACTAAGTCTCGTCCATAAGTATGCATGTCTCCAACTTGACACTTGTCATGTTGGAAGCTACTCCAGTACACGTGTCCCCTACTTTAGGACTTAGGATAAATTAATTATCACTCCTTTATGTCCTTAATAAATATTAATATAATATTTCTTTTTGGCTTTAAGCTCTCTAGCTTAGCCCTGTTCTTAACTTTAGGCCCTCCCTTTCCCTAATTGGCGGAATCTATTCCCCCTTCTCTTTTATCGTGGTTGATCTACATGTAGCGATGTATTTTATATTAATCATGAGACATATACAAAATAGGCGCTCTGGCCTAATTCCAAAACATAAGCATTCCAGCGTATAATACTAGCTCACCAACCTATAATGCATATCATATACATAAAGTTTTGTTGACCTTAATATTGCGCGCACTTTAGTTACTGCGTGTTGTATCCACCATCTTCAAGGTTGTGCGCACTTTAGTTACTGTGTGCGGTATATGAGAATGTGCATACTATATCATTTTACTACGCAGTTCCCGCACGCACTATGCCATGAAAGGTGCATTACCAAATGATGTGTAACCATCTCACCAGCTTAAGTATACATGTTTTACATTTATAATTGGGTTCAGTCAAGGGATATTACAATCCCCTCCCCTTATTTATGCACTATCCTCAGTGTATCATGTACCCATGGCAACATGCTAGCTTTTCCCATAAGAAGGAAGGAAAAGGTGATTTCATAGATCCTAGCGACTAAATTCCACATAGAACCTGCCATAGACTCGGAATTGGAAGTGAGGATGAATCCAATTATGAGGGATCTGGTTATCAACAGACCAGCTGTTAAGAAGAAATGAAGAAAGTGACAGAAGAAAGAACCTCTCACTGAAGCGGCTAAAAGTGTTGGAGTGAATCAACCAGTCTGGTTAGATACTTTTAAGGAGGAGCTCGTTAAGCTAAAATGAGTCCTCGAAAAAAATTAAGTATATTTCAACAATTGTTTTGGACAGATGGTGGTGGAGGTAAGGGGCACCAGATATTTCAATAATTGTTTCAAATGTTGGAAACTCCTTTCAAAGTCTAACGTCCACTGAAACTTGATACCCTTTCTTTGCAAGAAAGTGATTGGATGTGCTATGAATCAAGGAAGTTGAAGGAGCATGAAAGAAACTATGCCACTCATGATTTGGAGTTGGCATCCATAGTGCATGCCTTGAGGAAATGGAGACATTACCTCATGGGAAAAAGGTTTGAACTAAGAACAGACCACAACAGTCTGAAATATTTATTTGATCAGCCAAATGTAAATGCTAGGCAAAGAAGATGGTTAGAATTTCTAAGAGAATACGACTTTGGTATAAATCATATCAAGGGAAAAGAGAATAAAGTGGTTGATGCACTTAATAGGAGGGTGCATGAGCTACATGCTATAGCCATTATCATGTATCAGACTGATATTAAAAACAAGATTATGGAGGCTGCAAATGCAGACCTGCAGTACAGAAAATTGGTAGCAAAGCTATAGCAAGGTAAGAAACCATAGAAGATGGACACTTATAATTTGGGAATAGATGGAATACTGCTGAACAAGAATAGAATTTTTGTACCAAATGACCAGGACTTGAAACATATGATTTTTCATGAGATGCATAATGTTCCTTATGCAGGCCATCCTGGATATCAAAAAACAGTGGCAGTGGTCAAGAGCCAATACTTTTGGCTAGGTATGAAGAGAGAGATAGCATAATACATCGCAAGATGTATGGAATGCTATAAAGTTAAAGCATAACATAGGCACCCAGCAGGGTTGCTGCAACCTTTGCCCAATTCTGAACGGAAGTGGGAAGTGGTGACAATGGATTTTATTACGAGATTTCCTAGAACAGGCAAGCTACATGATTCGATTATGGTGGTGGTGGAAAAGCTTACAAAAGATGCCCATTTTATTCCACTAAAAACTTCTCACAAGGCAGTAGATGTTGTTTATATTTTCATAAAGGAAGTGGCAAGATTTCATGAAATTCCTAAAACAATTGTGTCTGGCACAAACCTGGAATTCACCTTGAATTTCTCAAAAGGACTGTTCAAAGGATTTGGAATGAATCTGAACTTTAGTATATATTATCATCCTGAGTCTAATGGATATATAGAAACGGCGAACAAAGTGATAGAAGATATGTTGAGGATGTATGTGATGGATAAACCATCAAAATGGGAAGACTATCTACACTTGGTATAATTTGCTTACAACAATGGGTATCAAGCATCGTTCAAGATGAGCCCATTTGAAGCACTTTACGACAGAAAGTGAAATACTCCAGTGAGCTAGGATAATCAATATGATAGGATGGTAGTTGGGCTAGAGTTGTTCAAAGAGATGGAGGACCAAATTTGAAAGCTACCCAAGACAGGCAGAAAAGTTATGTTGATAAGAAAAGAATCCACAAAGAATTCAAAGTGGGTGATCATGTTTTCTTGAAAGTGAAAACCAACAGAAGTTCCCTGAAGCTAGGAATCTGCGCCAAGTTGGCAGCCCGATTTTGTGGACCATTTGAAATCCTAGAGAAGATTGGACCAGTTGCTTATATGATTGCATTGCCTACATCTATGTCTATTCATAATGTATTCCATGTATCATTGTTAAATAAATATATACCTGGTGCTAATCACGTTATTGATTGGAATGTGATTCAGGTGGAGCAAGAAGGCACTTTTCAAGTGCATCCAGTGCGCATTCTGGACCAGAAAATCAAACAGCTCCAGAATTGAGCCATAGGGATTGTAAAGGTCCAATGGACCTCGTACGGTTCTAAAGACGCTACTTGGGAGCATGAGTA
>JASDQU010357473.1:0-11745 GCA_032191745.1 Picea mariana | reverse complement strand
TTTGTGATGCGCTACCCTTTGTTTGGCTATCTAGCCTAGGGTTTGCTTCCGGAGGAATTCTCGGTCAAGGTTAAGGTGCTCGGAGGGAGGCTTCGGCCTATGGTTGGGTGACGAAGGTATCGTCAATGGTAAAACGAGCACACCATCTTCTATATTCTAACAAGTAGCTCACTAATTCTAGTACATTTGATAGATATTTTTCCCTCTTGCATGAAGTTAGAGTGACTCCATTAGCCTAAGGAAGTTTGAATCACTAGTTATACCCTTTTTCCTAAGTTATCGGATCCGCTGGGTATGGACGCGGGATCCGTGGTTCCACGTTTCAGAACCGGATCCGGATTCGGATCTGTCCAGATCCGCGTGGGATCCGCCAACGCAACGTTTCCTTTTTCGTGGGAGACGGATCTGTGAGGGCGGAAACGGTTCAAGAAATTGGGAACGGATCCCGTAAACAAGGAAACGAATCCAAACCTAGTCGACACCATGCGCGCGGATCCCAAAGGTAAGTTTGTCGGTTTTAGGTTTTAGGCATTTTTTTAGGGTTTTAGCTTCGGGATTTGTTTTATAAGGGTGCCTGACCCCACTTCGAATGCAACAGAAAGTGTAGTGGTCTGTAGCAGGGCACGGACGTTAAAAACTTGTCGTGACTCGTGAGTGGGCAGTAAGCATTGTGTCAGCAGACTCGGCACTGAGCAGTCAGATTGGAAGTATAGGGAACAAC
Organism: Picea mariana; assembly: GCA_032191745.1. Classification (NCBI taxonomy): domain Eukaryota; kingdom Viridiplantae; phylum Streptophyta; class Pinopsida; order Pinales; family Pinaceae; genus Picea; species Picea mariana. The sequence goes on along the minus strand of JASDQU010357473.1, from coordinate 11,024 downwards.
CCACGGGTCCACCAATATCGACACTCGCAGCCTACAGGTATGTTTTACCTCCGCGCCTACTATTTAATTTTTTTAATCTTTACAGCCTACTGTTTAATTTTTTTCATTTTTACAGGTTTTATTTTTTAATAATTAATTGTTTATAAACTTGTTAGTTGTTATACGATATATATATATATATACTAAAGTAGATTCTAATATATTGTTTTTAACTTTTCATTAATATATTGCTTAGTTATATTAACTTATATAGCTTTTATTAAATACTGAATATTATTATATTAAATGGAATTTGTGTATATTAATTTTTAAAAATTTAATGTTAAAACCATTAGTATTATTATTGTGGCCATTTAAATATATTATATTATTATATTTATAACCTTGCATGTATATTTAAATTTTATTATTAATATAAGACTATAGTCTATAAGTGAATGCCAAATTAGATAGCAGTTAGATGAGTAAAGACTAAAGAGTCTATGATGAGCTCTTATTGAGGGTTAAGTTGCTAGCTGCAAATTAGCTAGCCTACAATGGATGTATGCAGATTAGCTAGCCTATGTATACCATGCATAAGAATCTAAATTAGAACGCCTATAATTAATCTATGAGCCTATATTATTGTTTTTAATTTTACTTTTCACTACCATGATATATTATAAATTACAACTTATAATTTATTTTTTATTATAAATGCAGTGTGATAGACATGGAACCATTACAGCATGAGCAAAGTGAGGGGGAAAATGTCAAGAAAGACCCAAGATCTCCATTATGGCAATATGTGGAAATTGTTGGCAAAAGTGTAGGAGGTCGTTCATACAAATGGAAATGTAGTGAATGCAATAACATCAAAAATGGCTCATATACTAGGGGGAAGGGCCATCTCACTAGGAAGACTAACACAGGTATGGGGATATGCACAGGTCCAAAAGGTCCAAATGGCGAACCTGGGACAAGTTTGAGTCATGCAAAGCTTCAGTTCTATGCATCTTTGCAAGATGTTGATAGGAGACTCCCTAAGGGAAAACTCCCTGTGCAAGGCTCTATAGCGAAGCCTTCGTTGCCATCTAGACCAACTATCACAACTAATAAAAGACCTACTTTGGGACCTCTTGAAGCAGCATTCAATAACTAGGGCAAAGAAGTAATTGATGAGCATATAGCTCGTTGCATCTATGCAAATGCACTAGCATTCAATTTGGTGCGCTCCCCTTACTGGCAACAAATGATTAAGGCAGTCAATGAAGAGCCAAAAGGGTACAAGAGCCCTGGTTATGAAAAGGTCTGCACGACCTTGTAAACATCAGAAAAACAATTTGTGGATAGACAACTGCAATCAATCCGTGATACATGGGCACAAACAAGAGTGTCCATCGTTTCTGATGGATGGAGAGACCACAGAAACCGCCTGTTGATTAATGTTATTGCAATATGCCCCCATGGAGCAATGTTTTTGAAGGCCATTGATTGCAGTGGAGTGGAGAAAGATGCAACATTCATCTCCACAATTCTAATTGATGCAATAGAAAATGTGCGGGCACAAAATGTAGTTCAAGTCATCACGGACAATGCACAGGTTTGTAGAGTTGCAGGCTGAATTGTGGAGGGTCAATATGATCACATCTTCTGGACTCCATGCGTCATACATTCGTTGAACCTTATGCTTGCTAAGATTGGCAAGATTGAGTGGATCAACGAAATATATGTAGCATCAAAGGAAATCCAAATGTCTATCACCAATCATTCAATGTCCCAAGCCATATATCGGGGTTTTGCAAAGTTGGAGCTACTTAAGGTACTCCCTTTTTTAATTTTAATCAGTGTTATTAGCATTATGAATTCTTATTTTTAATTGTATATAATTTATGATTTGAGGTTTGACTTCTCAAAACTTATGTAGGTTGTTGAAACCCGTTTTGCCTCCCACACTCTAGTCATAAAGAGGCTTGTGGAGGTTTGACAAGCATTACAAGCGATGGTCATCAATCCTCTTTGGGAATTGTGGAGGACTTCCACTTTTGACAGAGGACAAAAATTCAAGTCTATCATTCTTGATGATGCATGGTGGGACAAGGTCCAATACCTTCTACAGTTCATAGAACCAATCTTGACCATGATCAGGACATTTGACACAGATAATCCTTGCTTGGGGGAAGTCTATGAAAACATAGATAGTATGTTGGAGAGGATAAGGGAAATTATTAGGGCCAGTGGAAGTGACCCTTTTGAAGTATTGTACAATGAAGTAAAGGACATAGTTACCAAAAGGTGGAACAAAATGACCACACCATTACACCTTTTGGCCTATGCACTGCACCCTCAATACTATCATTCCAAAATATTGGCTTTACCTAGTAGAACAGCCCCAAACAAGGATTCTGAAGTGGTACAGAGATACAAGACAGCTTTGAGGAAAATCTACAAGGATGTGGGAATTGCAATGGAAGTACGCGAAGAATTCGGAGGATTTGTACAATCCACTGGTAACTTTTCAGATCCACTAGCCATTGATGATCGGGGCATATGGATCCTATTACCTGGTTGGGCTTCCATGGAGGGGACAACATTCATCTCTCAACTCTAGCCATAAGGTTATTATCACAGGTTGCCAGTTCCTCATCAGCTGAGAGAAATTGGAGTACATATGGCTTCATCCATTCGGTGAAGCGAAACAGATTGGGAGCAGCGAAGGCTGAGGATCTTTTGTACGTTCATTCCAACCTTCGCCTTCTATCACATTCTAGTCAAGAGTATAAGAAAGGTCCGAGCAGGATGTGGGATGTGGAGCCTGAGATATCCAACTTAAACATGACATTGAATGCCATGACTCAACTTGAGGATGTTACACCACCAATTCCTACTTCTACTGCAACTTTCAACATTCCTGACCCCCAACCATCTATTCATGATGTAGAGTTGCAATATGTAGATGATGAGGATGTAGACCCATTTCAGGATTTGTAGTTAAACCTGCTCTACATTGTCATAACAGTAGAGTGATCATTGATTAGACACTCGTTTTTGTAATGACTATGTCACTATTATATTTTTGGTATGAGGCAAGATGCATCATTTCAGTGTTCAGATTTATAAATTATCTAATGATTTAAATTCTAATGTTGTGATTCATGAATGGATTTTAATTTTATTCTAAACTTCGAATATGTTTTTTAAAATTTTAAAAATATTATGACATACTTTTGTACTTGACGTACCTTCTCCGTATCCGGATCCTGGATTTTCAAAAACTTGGCGGATCCGTATCCGTTTCTGAAGTGAATAAATGCAGAAAATGTATAAATTCATAACAGAAATTTACAAAAATATTTTCCAGATTGCAAATAGAAGTAATGAATGCTGAAAAATAGGTGTAGTTTTGCTTATTTGGCTATGATTTGGGTCTATCCTCTTCGTTTTTGACTTGGTTGATTGCATCTTGAGGTGGTTGTGGAGCTCTCCCTTCTCACTTTGGTCAATCCTTCCTTCTAAATTCCACCTCAAAGGAAGATTCCAGCGACAACTTGTGAGGTAGGAGGTACATCCTTCCAACGAGGGCACAGGATATCTTTATCTCTTAGTTTAGAAGCTAGCTATTATTTCTTTGGTTTTCTTGTTTCATTTGTGTACATATATAGGTGGACTCCCAGGAACCCTTTATTGGGTTTTGTAAGAGATTAGCAATCTTCAAGTATGCAAGGAGGCGTAACCCCCTTGATTTTGAGTTGCCTGTTGTTTACTTCCCTTTTTCATGTTCAAATAGAATTGTCAAAGTAGATCTAATCTAGTTAAGGGTTTTCACCCCTAGAGAGCTAAACTACAACTCTTCACCTTCTCTCTTAAATGCTCACAAAAGGAAATTGGTGAATAAACCTTAATTGTTTGCTGTTTTATCTCTTTGTGCTCTTGGGAGGGAAAGGAAATTACTGATTTCTGTACGTTACTTTCATGTTTTCAGTTCTTGCATAGTTTAACTTTAAGTTTGCCAAGTGGAAACCAAACTGAAAAAGAGGATAATAAACCTTGCTTTATTTCTGGCTCCTTATTTGCTTTATACTTGCACTTAGTGCCTTAGACCTGCAAAAATACATTAAAGACAAGATAAAATACATCCACCCTAGATCCATAGATTCATATAACTAACTGACATCCCTAATTCACTTAGTTTGCCACCCCTTTTTTTCCTTTTGCTTGTTTTTCAGTTTCTCCCAAAATCTCAGTGGTGACTCCACATCTACTGACTCTAGTCTCCGTAGCCCCGCTGGCATTGTTTTGGTAGTGCGTTGGCTTGCTGCTCTAGGGATTCATCTTTAGGATCCCCTATTCCTTTCCTAGGGTTAGTTGGCAAGGGTTGGTCCGATGTGCGTATTCCTCCAGGCACTCGAACCCATCTATAGATACAATATCTAGGAATACTTACACTTGTGAAGAGAATGAGATCACAGTGAACAGTAGTGACATTTTACTAATGAATAGGTTATTGTTTAGGTATATGAAAAAACAAACAGGACAGAGATGTTGAAATAGTTTGGGTTTGATGCAAATATGCATTATTACTATTCTAAAAAGAAAGCTAATATAAAATATTGAGTAAATCCAAAGATTTTAAGGCATGATAAATCATAAAAGTTCATCTTAAAGGATAACACATTGTTTTCCTTATGTGAATACAGCCACACTATCAGAAGAGAGGAATTTAAGACTTATTTGGCTACAGGGTATATGACATTTGATCTTGAAAAGGCATTGCTGACTTAAATGGAAATTAATGATTGCAAGTTAAAGTTTGCTTCTCTGTAAAGTTTTTTGTTTTGATTTTTATTTATTTTTAAATGGTTTTAAATTAGTTTAGTTTTTTTATATTATTTTGTTTTATATTAATTTGAAGAAGAAGAAGGATCATCATCCAAAAAGGATACAAGTCTAGGAGAAGTAGAAGAAGAAGAGAAAAGTGTTAAAGAAGAAGATGTAGGCAATTCGGCTAAGGAGAATTCATCAAGCCAAAACTATTTCTGAGAGATAACATCTAAAGTGTGACATGCAAATAGCCTATAGGCATTAACATCTTCAATAAGTTTCTTGTTGGTGGAGAAGTCTCAGCATGTTAGGTTGCTACTAAACATTTTTCAGAAAGTGACAGAATGTTTGTGGGGCTGACAACTGATGTTTCAATGCCTTTGTTAGGCTGCATCGGTGGTTGTGACAGGGTCCTCAGAGAGTTGATCGAGATATGTGGGACAGGTTCTCGTAATTCTTTCACTGGTTCAGGTTAGCAAGTTTTCTATTTGACTACATTTGAGTAATGGAATGTCTCCTGGTCTTTCTTAAAGATAATAATATCACAAGATTCTAGATCAAGAAACTCTGTTATGCATTACTCTTTCATAAATTATCATTGTTTTCTGCAGCAAGAGAACAGCCTGCACAAGCTCCGCGGAACAGTAGGGCTCAAGCTTCTGGGAACAACAGGACTGGAAATTCTAGGCAGAGTCTATGTCTGCATTGTAGACAACCAGGTCATAGTTCCAATGAGTGTCCTAGGCAGGCTCCCCGGCCTCAAGGGCGTCAAGTTGGTCATAGTTCCAATGAGTTTCCTCGGCAGCCTCCCCAGCCTCGAGGGCATAGAGCTGGTCGTGTATCGGGTTCTACTGGTATCACTCTATCCCGGAATACCACAAGGCTCAAATAAAATGAGTCAGTTTTGGGACTGTGGTCTGTAGATAATCCATGATTAAAGAACCTATTTCAAGGAAAATAAAATATGCATTGGGGATGCTTTGAATTTAATCTTGGAGGCTCTACCACATGGAAGAATTAAGTATCAAGAATAATCAGAACAGATATGGTGCATTCATCAGTAATGATAACCTGTACATTAGTTGCTTCCTTGCAGTATAGATCTTTTGTTATTCCTGATGAACATTTTGGTGACATGTTACTACTTGTATTATACAGGAACACAGGAAGTGCTTTGTGACATTTGCCAAATGCCTTGTGCTCTGCGAACTGCCAACACTGAAAATAACAGGGGAAGACGATTCTATACTTGCCAGTCACGAAGTTGTAACTTCTTCATGTATATATCAAAACCTATACTATAGCATATTACTAATTTTGGTTGGATTGCTGACTATGCTATGATCATCTCTATTTTAGGAAAAAGTAGACCATATGACTTGATTTTGGAGTTGGTGGGATAGTTAGCCACTGGTAATTGCCAACCAGCTCTGACATCTGTCTGGTGGATGTCTCTTACAATGTAAAGAGAACCTAACTGTCTTTAGCTGTCTGTTTGTTTTCCCTTCTTGATTGCAGGTGGGAGGATTCAGTTCAAACTGCTAGCACAAGTGCTGGAAGAAACCGTGGTGGCACTGATGGTGATGGGGATGGAAGAAGAAGGGTGAATCGAACAAACAGCAGAAGCAATAGAGGAGGAAGAGGAGATGGGAGTTTTGTAAGTGCTACTGGTGAAGAGGTTGTAAGAAGGTGCTTTGTTTGTGGAGATCCCTCACATTTTGCAAATGCTTGCCCAAATCGGGCTACATAGACAATGACAATTCTGTACATGTTTGCAACCCTAAGCAATGTAAAAAATGATCATATTTGGATGTCATTTCTTTGAAAKAACATCCTCTTCAAACCAKCAATCTTCAGGCMCACATTTGAGTTTCCTTTGTACATTGAGTAGYTATTGACAGGATGTTAAGCATATTATCTTATTTGTATTAAAAGCCCAGTTTTTGTTTTAACATTCTGTTGTGAAATGAATTTCTCTGAAGTAAACTGAATGTAGCATTCAAAGGTATTTTTTATGTGGAAACTTCCACATGTAAAAACCCATGCAATGTAACAAAAAGATTGCAGGTTGGTTTATGTTTGTGTTTGTGTGTGATGTATAAACAAATGAAGCCTATGCTATTTAATCAAATAAAGTATGAAATTATCTGCAGTCTTTCTTCCTTATGAAATTTAATTCGTCTTCATGTCAAACATGTCATTCCATTAACCATAGCAATGACATTAACAGTATCTGTTATTATTTGTTCTTCATCTAAGTCTAGATCTCTTCAAAAACTCAGTAATTTGCTTAGCATGAAAATAATTTAAAGTGCAGCGACCAGAGCAGAAAAGATGAGATGGAATATTTTGTGTTAAGATCCATTGCACTCTAGTTATGATTTGTCTAACACAGAATTTGCTCTTTGATAAATTTGTTATTTAATATTTGTATCCATTTGGGTTACAAAATCACATTGTAATATGCCTTCTTGTACCACATTAAAAGGAAATTATTCCTAGATAAGGTGTTGGTTCTAAGTAGAAAACCTTTAGAGATGGTGACAAAATATGTCATATATTATAAGAATATACAATGTAATGTATTATTGTTTCTTGTTTTATATTTTTCATTGAAAAATATAAACCAACAATACTAATGTCATGGACTTTGTAACGAGTAATAATATTTAGAATATATTGTTGATGTTTTGGTAGCTGCGGGAGGTACTTTCCCTCCTAGATGACCTTTCTTAGACGAGAAGAAGATTCCAGAAGCAAGAGAACCATTGAATAGATGTGGAAATACCCTAGAACAGAATTTGGCCCAGAAGAATAAAGAACAATGAAGTGACACCTTCCGAGAAGAGAAGTCGGCCCAGTAAAGAGGACATGAAGGCTATAAATAGGAGGTGCCTTAGCTCATTTGGACACACTCACTCACACTCTCTCATCTACACATAAGTAAGGCACAAGTTTGAGGAAGGGTGATGCAACAACTCCAGTGATAGAGATTCTTCTTGTTTAGTCTTTCTGGTATTTTTCTCTTGTGCGCTACTCTTGGAAAGGGTGCGCTATCTTGGTATTGTGTTGTTGTTGCAGCTGGGGTGGTACTTTTGGTTGTTCTTTGAGCTAGCCTTTGGGCTAGGGTTTATCTGTTGGTTCATGATTGGACTTACTTTGTGAACATAATCTGTCTAAGAAAGGTTGTTGGTTTTTTTTCCCATTTGGAGTTTTCCCAAGATAAATCTCTTGTGTTCTATTGTCTCTTGTTTATGCTGCTATTGCTCAGTACATGATATATAAGTTAATGATAAAAAAGTAAAAGAACATTGGTAACTCTAATGCTCTGTAAATAAAGAAAATCTAACATGGGATTAGAGTTGGTTACCTTCAGAACAGTCTGACCACTGGAAGGAAGATTATTTGCAGCAACACCTTGTTGTTGCACCGTAATATATTTGTCAAGCTCGTTGAGCATTAGTTCCAAAGGTTTTGGGAGTTATCTTTACATAGAGTTGTGCGCCCTACCCTAGCGCACCCCTTGCAACCCTTAATGTGCAGTTTGGTCAAGTTTGAAAAATCATAGTTTTTCAAAGCTAGGGTTTCTACTAGCCAAAATGTCAACCAGTATGAGAGTTGAGGATAGATTGGATGGAACAGATAACTTTAGATCATGGAAGCATTCTAGAAGAGAATGAGCTATTGGATCATGTCAAGCAGATACTTCCAGAACCAAAAGAAGAAGATGCCAAAGCAAAGTTCAGGAAGAATAAGGTCAAGGCCAAGAGGATCTTGATAGACTCGATTAAGGATCGTAGATCTAGCGCACTCAAAGGAAGCCCAAGAGTTGGAGGCAACAATGACAATGTATCATACAATAGAGAACAACTCAAATAGGTCAACAACAACAAGATTCCAGGTTTGCATATCACGTTTGATATTTTATATCGTTGCAGTTTAAGTGTTGTAACTAGAATAACAGTCTTTAGAATTCTATTATTGCTATTGCTATTGCTAGTTCAGTAACACTTGAATATTGTTGGTACGATTACCATTAAGTAAATGCTCATATCAATAATGCACTTGTTTACAAGATAAATTGATCTCCTTTAGTTGATGCTCTTGGTTGTTGACTTGTTCCATGCAAGTTATCTTGTAAATTCCATGGAGGTTACCATGGAGATGGTCTTGTTTCTGTTAAGTTTTTAATGTTGTTATTGGGTTATTTCCAAATTACATGAGCATTCAATGCATTTCCAAAACAACAACATAAACAGGATCACTGAAAGAAACACAATCACAAGGTACGCAACATTTTATCCTAGGAAACCCTCATGGGGGAGAAAACCCAATAAAAACTTCCTCAATAATAGATTGCCAATAGAATGCCAAGAATAAACCAAGACTAAGCATGTGCCTCTCTTCTCCTTCCTCATGCGACTACAACTGCCTTAAAGATATGTGCACTAGATGAGTGAGTGTGAGTGTGTAAGTGAGGCAACATCCTCACATATAAATACTAGTTGAGGAGGCGCTAGGGTCATGTCTCTTCACATGGTAGGGCCGACTTCTTCTATAAGTGGTTAAAACCACTTTATAAACACTAGGGGCCGGCTTTACAAATACCACCATATAAATATGGTTTGACCAATCCACAAAAGGGGATTTGATCTTATACAAGACCCAACATGATCAATCCGCAAAAGGGGATTTGATCTATAAGATAATAACTCAAATATAATTAGAATATTCTTTGAAGTTACAATATTTCAACACTCTCCCTTAACAAGAAGGGTATTCTACTGACATGACCCAATATAACATCATCAAGAGAAGGAGAGGGCAACATCATCATTAGCATCTGGAACACTAACTGGCACATCTATAAATCATCGGAAGTTTTCTCATCATCAATATCATCAATGTTTACAACATGGAGCTGGAGTAACATCATCATCATCAACAACATGAAGCTGAAACATCAACATCAATAGCACGAAGTTGAAACAACACCATAAACAACATGAAACTGGAACAACAACATCATCAACATGTGGCAACAGAATGAGACAGGTGCAACAACAACAACATTTGTGGTACTCTGATAGATCGTCCTTACCGGACCTTCGAGATCTGCCCAGGAATCATCAAATTCCCTAGGATATAAAATCCTAACAAGCTACCACATGGTACTCTAACAGAGCGTCCTTACTGGACCATCAGGATCTGCCATGGAATCATAAGATTCCCTAGGATATAAAATCCTAACATTGCTACCACTATTGACCACAGTTGGCATATACATGAACAAGTACTCTGATAGACTGTCCTTATCGGACCTTTGGGATCTTACCAGAGATGATCAATCCCCTAGGATATAAAATCCTAACGGAGCTACCCGTTGTTGGTCATGATACCTGTTATCGCTCAGTTTGTAGTCTAGGTCAAGTAGCTGGAAGGTAGGGACCAAACTGGCGTAATAGGAGCTTCCCCACCCACTGTCACCTCGATGGGGGGCTCTTTCTATTCAGGGTGGCTAATCCCAAGGGAGACGTCCCTAGTAATCTGGGGTGTTGAAAGGAAGGAATTAAGGTTCAAAAGGTCAAAGTAGGTTTTCCTTTCACAAATTACTGCCAAGGAGATAGTCAAAATGAAGGTATTCCATAGAACAGGCACCTGTTTGCGAGACAAGACAACAATAAAGTTCAAATATGCCACATTGGTTAGTACTTCAATTGTCAATGACTATCAATATGAAATACACATGAGCATAAATAAAAGTAATTATTGACGAAGTCAATGATTGCAATAAAGGCTATGGATTATAATATTACTTCTTCAATAAATACAAAATGATAATAGCATTCAATGTACAAAATCAATCCTTGGATTATCACAACGCATTAAATATGCTCACATATAATGTTGTTGCGTCAAGCCTACTAGGGGTGACGTCAGCTTTTTTCTAGGTTAGTTTAGTAGGCAAAGAAGTGGACGTTTTGCAAAATAAGCCAATGAGAATACTCAACACTTATGTGTCTATCGTTAGATGACCTAGCCGCAACTTTAATACCAAGCAAGGGTTCAGAATAGGCAAGACGTCATCATAAAATTAGGGTTAGTAAGTCGCTAGGGTTAGTTAGGGTTTCAAATTTTGGAAGTTTGAAAGGTTGTTTTAACACAATTGACTCAATGTTGGAGTTCTAGACTAGTGCCTTAGGGTAAATGGAGTCAAGGAGCAA
>JASDQU010357464.1:0-11920 GCA_032191745.1 Picea mariana | reverse complement strand
TATGAATATAATATATGCTGGTTTTCCCGGTTTGGGTTTCCAGGTGAAAAATCTCTGTGTAATGTTTGTGTTCACCATTGTATCTTTTCTGTTCTTTTCTGAATATCAGTTTGCAGTAGATATTGTACAAGGTTAGAATTTACATCTTCCAGTATGGAGCTTGGTTTTGAGCGTGGAGAAAGTATTTGAAGAGCTCTGGACGAGAAGAAAGTGATAGAGACCCTGGAAGGAGGGTTTTATTAATGAAGCAAAACCAAATTTATGATGCCCCACCCCTTAAAAGAGTATTTAGGGGTCAGGTGTGTTACAAAGTGGTATCAAAGCATGGGAAAAACACTTGGAATGCTTGGGCTCATGCACAAATCGTATAAAAATATTATTAGAGGACTTTAAGGGGTAACACCTTATTTTACCCATTCCTAAGAGGCTTATTAAACCTCTACTGAAGAGAGGAATGAAACATGTTGTTGTGGATAGATGTTTTGGAAATCTGCATTGTGTGTTGCTAGCATTTCCAAATGAATCAAATGACTTCACCTTGTAATTGTATGTGTTGTTATACAGTCATAAGATTTGATTCCTAAGGCTAAGATGGGCATGTTGAGAATATTACTTACTTCCAAACAAACAAAAATTGCATAAGTTCCTTGAGTAGAAGGAGGCAGATTAAAATTTAGTTGGGATTTTACCCAACGACATTGAATCGTGCTAGTATGTGGCATAGGAAGCCTACCATTTCTTTTCATAAATGATGGCCAATCCTACAGGGGTGGGATTTTGTTGATGAGCACTAATAAAAATACTTAGATGTGAATGGATCAAAAGGATCCATAGTATTAATAATTATTGTTTTAACAAAGGATTAAACCCAATATATGTATATTACCCCTCACAGTCATAGGATTAATGAGAGACCAATGTAAGGTCTGATTAAAGAGGTGTCAAAACACCTTTGGATGACCAATGGGTCAAATTGACATCCAGTGGTGGATGGTAACCATCTGTCTATGGCTTGGTATACTCAGATAGCTATAAGAGGGAGTTTAGGGAGAGATTCCATTATGACTGTGAGACTATTCATATGAGTCACTGTAATCTGTCACTAAAGAAACCTGATATTTAGACTAAAATAGCAATGTAAATGGAAGAGGTGACAAAAAATTTGTTATAAAGCTACATGAGCCAGACAAGGCACATGAACCGAGTTGTTATGTTATAGTGTAACATTGTCTACCTGCTAGGGTAGGTAGAGTCTCTTGTAGTTAATACAATTGATTATATAAGGATTAAGATCTTCATGGAGAATTCCTTCATGGTTAAGGAAATATGCTAAGGACGGGTAGGATCCTTAACAGTTAATAATTATTGCATTATTAAAATACTAAACCCTGAGTATATAACTCCTCATGACGAGAGGCCTGATGAAAATGTGTAGGGTCAGTTTACTTGACCTATAATTCTTGCATGAATGTAACATGAAAATAGACTCAATTAAACCTATGGTTGGTTGTAGTGTAAGACCTGTTGTTGGTTTGCATTGGTAATTAATGACCTGATGAAAGCATGGGTGTAAAGACATGAATTAAACATAGATATATGAATGAGATAGAAAGGTGCAAGAGATTCACCTACATATATACAAATATGTGTATATATAGGTTTAAAAGAATAATATGACTGCAAGCTCACAACTGATAGGGGAGCTCAATGTTGAGTGTCCCTATGAGGCTTTTCATAAGGATGGCAGCAATATCCTTGGGGAAGGATATGGAAGTTTGATATGTCCATGTGCATGGATGACATGGAAAAGGTGCAAGCATTAAGCTTGCATCATTAATGCTTAGTTGTGTTTAATTATGCATGAGTGCATGGATTTAATGCATTGTGAAGCTTCTTGATATGAAGCCTGATATTAATACCAACTAGATATGAATTATATTAAATGTGCAAGTTATGCACACATATTATGTAAAAGTGCATGTAAACTAAAGGCACAATACAGATGCCTCGATGAGTTATATGTAAGGCAATAATTGCACTTGCCAAGATTAAATGAATACCATGGATGCATGGTTGACTCTATTCTGAAGAGTCATAAAAGTTTTGTTTGAAATGATAACTTGAGGGGAATGTATCACATTCCCTCGGGAAAGACTAATATAAATAGATGAAAGAGTTAATGAGAAAATATGCTTTGGTGTCATGATAAGAGGCAAATGATTATGCCTTTGAGGATCACGTGAGAAGGATTGGGAGCAATCTTGAGTTGACTGATTTTAAAGTAGGGATGTATGTGGGTTGTGAAATATACCTACGGAAGCTACACACTTGCTTATAATTATGCATATGTTTAAGTACGTCATGGGTGTAAGTTAAAAAAAAATAGAATAGGTGTGGATAAATAAGTTGCATGCATGACAGAAATGTATGTTTATATTCCTTAGGGAATTCTTGGTAACAAGATGAAGCTAACTCAACTTGCATGCTAAAGAATTTCCCTGTGGAGGAACTGTGTGAAGACTATGTCCGGAGAACAAAGTCACAACCTAAATGACTGCTGAGAATTGAGAAGTGGGCTATAAGGTGATATATATATATATATATATATAAATCCCGGATTACATTCTAAAACAAATGAATGAAAGTTGACCATTCTGACTAACTGAAAATATAATGTGCAGGATGCACAGGTTCATGATCCATTATGAACCAAAAAAAAAAAGATTATATGAAACCATGTTGTCGTATCTAAAAAGGTTAGGGTGAGGCTTAACCAAGGCTGCTCAAGGAAAAGAGAAGGAAAATCCCAACAGGAAGTAAATTGCAAAAGAAAATAAAGGGAAAAAGGAGGAGCACTTTTCCCCACCCTAAGAACTCTAAACTTTTAAATACAATTATAAGCCTTAGATGAGTAGTTGTGAGAACTAGTAGAGTTGGAAAAGGGAAGAATCCATTAACTCATTTCTTTTTGTCTCATGTGTTTCTCTGGGATAAGAGAAAAATGAAAGGATGGTATGTGAAAATGTTTAAGACATGAGAATATGGTTGTCTATAGAATATTGAAATAGCTGAAAGTTTGATTGAGTTCACACTCACAAAAACATTGAGGATAACGTGACAAGTACATAAAGATATGCTAGGACATATCTGAAATTGTTTATTGATTTAAATGTTATGGTACTTGCATTATTTTATTTTACATGGAAACTAGTATATTTATGATGTATGTCATGTGTAGAAATAAATTAGAGTTGTTAAGGAAGACAGTTGTCAATGATGAACAACCTCAAGCAAAGGATGACTATGAGAAGGATGTTATTGAAATATTGTTGAAGGGATGGTAAAAATCCCCATAAAGCACTACTGATTAGGTAAAAAATAGAAAGAGGGTGCTAGCAGCCAATAACATGTGTAAAAGTGTTCATACCTATGTGGCACAAGCTATGAAGGGATTGGGTAAGAATCCCTTCTGAAATTTTCTATTGTTATGCATGAAATTTTCAAAGGTCGTTGTATGCCATTGATACCCAAGTAGGGTATGATTTTGGAAGGAGAACCTGAATGACGGAGGTGTGAACCTCTGGTAGTAAAGACTGATTGAAATCCTTAAAAGTATTCATGAATGAATATGTCATGAATACTTTGAACAATCAAGGAATGATTTGTAACAAAAGTGCTCATAGACAACACATTGATTTAATACATTGAGGAGACTGCATGTTTTCACCAAAATGGAAGACAATGGATTTCCCGTTGAGGAAGGAGGACCTTCCAATACTCTAATTGAATTGTAGAGGTGATGGCGTAGACCCCCTTCCCTCCAAATGTCTGCTCGACCTCCCAGTATAGGATCGTTCAAGTCGCTGAGCCGAATGGCTCATCGGGCTCCTGATGGGAACCAATTTAACTTGACACTGGCCCTTCCACCTTTTCGTGTAGGTTGTGTGGCACCTGTGGACCCTCTCCTTAGCATTCTTAAAATATTAATGCCAGCACATTCTATCTCTCTATGCTAGGATCCTTCCTTTATGTGACCATGGTCCAACTCCCGTTGTGACTCCATGCTTTGGATCTTTTGCGAGCTTCTTGCTCTCTTTTTCCTGATCCCTAAATCAAAGAATTCTCCCGGACCAAATCTTTGGTCCACGTTCTTCTCGCAATCGACGGATGAGATAAAATCATGACTTCGGACTTCGCGAATCTACACTTTTCCTAGCTCTTTTTCTCCCAATTTTTGAATCAGCAAAGTGTCGATTCAACTCCATGTGTCCTTCCCCAATTGGATGCCTAGGATTTCTTCGTCTCCCGACTCTTTGCGTATTCTCCTGATGTTCTCCTTTGATAACTTCCGGAACACTACTCCTCTAGTTTGTGCAGATTTCTTCCACGCGTCCTTTCCAGATCCAACAGTCTGGATTCAAACCACTCTTCGTGACTTCGTGAAGATATTTTTTTTCTCTTGGCAAACCTCCCGAAGCCCCTACTCCCAAATCTCTCAACCTTATGCCACTTGTCCTCTCCTGACAATGGGTGATTTCACGGTCTTAGGGACTTCGCAAGTCCTTGACCCTTTTGCACACTTAGCGCAATTTTCTTCCAGGACTTAGGTTGTTCCTAAATTTCTACTACACTCCTTGCAGAGTTTTGTGCAAACTCTTCTGCAACTTTGATCAGCTTGAAAACTTTCAAGGTTCCTAGTTCCTCTACTTTCTTCAGTGAACTTTCTTATTCCCTCCTGGAAACTTCTCTCTCTTCCTCCTGAGCTTGTAAGATGAACTTGCAGTTTCCTTGGCACACTCCTTGTGCTTGGCTAAGTTTTTTGACGACTTCTCCCTTAGTCTACCTGGAAGTCTTAAGGCATCTCCTTTCCTTTGTCAATGCACTCTTGGAAATCCTTCCTTCCTCAAAGTGTTCAGCAACCCTAGGGTTTTCTTAATGATTCCAACACTTCAAAACATGTTTCTCTTATACGATCTCGTACTTGCTCTATGCCCTCCTGGCAGAGTGTTTCAGAGTGTTCAGTAACTCTGAATTGTGTTTCCTCCTACACAGTCTTTCTTTCCTAGGTACCCAAACACCTTGAAATTTTCTCCTGAGTCTGTGAATTATCCTGGTGTGCCTTCCTAGCAGTCTCTCTTATGACTCCATTGAGTTCAGACACGCACTCCTTGCATCGGATCACAGAGTTTCCACCCTCTATCGTGCACTTCTTACACTTAGCCTAGAGATCCAAACTTAATTCAACACACTCACAGATAGAAAATGGTATCTCTATCCCTGCAGACGATTTCTAACACACATCTATAGCTCAATTTCATATGAATTACATTCACAACAAAATATCCATTACACATAAATTGATAACAGGAAAAACTATCACTTTTTGTTAATGGCAGAATGTTCATTACAATATGTGAGTCTGAGCTACAACTAAGTCTCGACTCTCTGTGTTTCTCTCCCTATCTTCTATGCATTTCTGTCTCCTACATACAGTGCCTCTTCCCCTCATAAATTCCACTGGTAATGATATAAGAGCTTATACAAGAGGGGCTCGACAAGCTTCCCTCCAATTTAATCTAGTGGTGTCAAATCACCATTCAAAAACGTTTTTCTAATGGGAAAATTACAATGATGTAAATCTGATCTGAATCGGATGCAGATCCCTCCCACTATCATCCACTTAATGGTGACCTTATCTCTAGCTTGTTCGAAGGAAAAACTTGGCTTATCCAACCCATCAGTATTAATTGCCTTGATCTTGCCTTAGATTCTCGAAGGCAAAATGAGAGGGCAACGCCTCTACCTTCCCAGAATGCGCACCACTCGTGTTAATCAGTTGTCGTGTGCTGAGGTGGAGTGATGCTCCTGCATCATACTCCACGGCTATGAAAATTCATGAGCTCCTGCTCATGAGATTCCTAGCTCTATTGAAATCCTCCTGGATCCCAAACTTTCTCCTGGAGTTGTCTTTCTGCTCCTCTGCTTTGTTGTTGCTGGTGCATATTCCTTGTTTCTCGTGAAGGTTCCTTTCTGTCCAGCTTCTCCTTGCTGACCGCTTCTTCTGCTGACCTCAACATCATCTTTCGTATCTTCTCTACATCTTCTTCCAGCTACTTCATCGGTTGGTTTGGCTTGTGCATTTTTCTCAGCTACAACTCTTCATGCCACTCCAAGGGTAGGTCGTCCTGATCTCCCATGTTGCTTCCATCCCTTGTGACACTGACTGGACACTCTGCTGCAAGCTCCAGTCCTCCAGTCTCACCACTGAAATGTTGTTTAGCTATTTCTTCTAACAGATTAACTACTGTCAATTCTTCGACTGGTTCCATTCCAGCTTCCTCCAAATCCAACTCATCTTGGTGTGTCTCCTTTGGCATGGCTATCTCATGGAAACCACCTTCTGGTTCTGGACTGTCTAAATAATCCTCCAGTGCCTTTAAATCCATTTCCTACTGAGTGAGTAACTAAACTGGGTGCTCCTCCTCTATTGGGACAGACTTCAGTATTTCTTCCTTATTCTCCATGACAATCTCAGCTCGTTGTCCTTCTATTTCATCTACAACATTTGTGCTAGTCTCTCCTCGGTTGCTTGGAAAGAATATCTCGACTCCTCCAATGATCATAACTCTCCTCTGATCCTTCTCCTTTGTGATGAAAGTTTCCAAATTTTCATCATCTTCATTCATGTGACTTGCAGCTCTGCATGAGTCTTCATATGGATGAGGCCTTTCTTCCTCTTCCCCATCTGTTAACACCTGCTGCTGACGTGAACCCTTAGCTGAGCTCATCTCTCCTCCCTTGCCCACCTAGAAATTCAGGATGTCTCCTCTGCCCTCCTGGAATTTTATGGGATCAACTGATCTCTTCACATTGCCCACCTGGAAACCTACGAGATTCCTCCTAGATCTCTTTCCCTCTCCATTGAGGTTTTCAAAATAACTCAACCACCTCCTCAACACTTGTTGTTCCTCTCGGGCCAACAAATTTTTAACAGGCGACGTAGTTGTTCTTTTCAAAGGCCACTCGTATCTCTAGTGCACATTTTCTTCCTCCTACATCTTAAATGATAGCTTCTCCATCTCTGCCCGGATTTCACTGAGTTCCTTGTCTATCTTCGCTTTGATTTTCTATGGATAGCTTTTACTTTGACCATGTTTATGACCTTCAATGGTCATCCTGCTTCACTTGTAGCCCACCTAGTTGTTTACCATCTGTTGCAAACCTTGCAACAGTCTCTATATAGTGTCTCACTCTTTCTGTCTTCACATTTGTCTACAATCAGTAGACAATAAAGATCTAATACCACTTGATGGCCCAGACCCCCTTCCCTCCAAAGGGCTTCTCGACCTCCCATTCTAGGATCGTTCAAGTCGCTAAGCCGAATGGCTTGTTAGGCTCTTGATGGGAACCAATTTAACTTGACACAGGCCCTTCCACCTTTTCGCGCAGGTTGTGTGGCACCCACAGACCCTCTCCTTAGCATTCTTCAAATCTTAACGCCAATGGATGCTAGCTCTCTATGCTAGGCTCCTTCCTTAATGTCACCATGGACTACAACCATGGGCCAACTCCCTTCGCAACTCCGTGCTTCAAAGATTTTGCGAGTTGCTTGCTCCCTTTTTCCCGATCCCCGAATCAGTGAATTCTCCATAATCAAATCTGTGGTCCACGTTCTTCTCGCGATCGATGGATGAGATCAAATCGTGAATTCAGACTTCGCGAGTCTACACTTCTCCTAGCTTTGTTTCTCTTGATTTGCGAATCAGTGAAGTATCGATTCAACTCCACGTGTCCTTCCCCAAATGGATGCCTAAGATTTCTTCGGCTCCTAACTCTTCTGTATTCTTTTAATGTTCTCCTCTGATATCTTCTGGAACACTTCTCCTCCAAATCACGTAGATTGCTTCCACGCATCCCTTCCAGATCCAACGGTCTGGATTCAAACCACTCTTCGCGACTTTGTGAAGATATTTGTTTGCTCTTGGAAAACCTCCCAAAGCTCCTGCTCCAGAAACTCTTGACCTTCTGCCACCTGAACCCTCCCGACAACATGGTCTTTAGGACTTGGCAATTCCTCGAACCTTTTTCACACTTAGTGCAATTTTCTTTGTGGACTTAGGCTTTTCCCGAATTTCTTCTGCACTCCTTTCATAGTTCTATGAAAACTCTTCTGCGACTTTGCTTGGCTTGAAAACTTTCAAGGTTCCTAGTGCCTCTTCTTCCTTCAGTGAACTTTCTCATTCCCTCCTAAAAACTTCTCGCTCTTCCTCCTGAGCTTGTAATATGAACTTGCAATCTCCTTGGGGCACTCCTTGCGCTTAGCTAAGTTTTCTGACGGCTTCTCTCTTAGTCTACCTGGAAGTCTCAAGGAATCTACTTTCCTTTGTGGATGCACTCTTGCAAATCCTTCCTTCCTCAAAGTGTTCAGCGACCTTGCGGTTTTCTTAAGGATTCCAACACTTCAAAACATGTTTCTCTTGTACTCTCTCGTACTTTCTCTATGCCCTCATGGTAGAGTGCTTTAGAGTGTTCAGTAACTTTGAATTGTGTTTCCTCCTACACAGTCTTTCTTTCCTAGGTACCCAAGCACCTTGAAATTTCCTCCTGAATCTGTGAATTATCCTAGTGTTCCCTCTTGGCAGTCTCTCTTCTAGCTCCACTAAGTTTAGACACGCACTACTTGCATCGGCTCATAGAGTTTCCACCCTCTGTCGCACACTCCTTGCACTTATCCTAGAGAGCCAGACTTAATTCAACACACTCACAGATAGAAAATGGTATCTCTATCCCTGCAGACGATTTCTAACATACATCTACAACTCAATTTCATGCGAATGACATTCACAACAAAATATCCATTACACAGAAATTGATAACAGGAAAAAATTTCACTTTTTATTAATGGCATAATGTTCATTACAATATGTGAGTCCGAGCTACAATTGAGTCTCGGCTCTCTGTGTTTCTCTCTGATCTCCTATGCATTTATGTCTCCTACATACAGTGCCTCTCCCCCTCATATATTCCATTGGTAACAATATAAGAGTTTATAGAAGAGGGGCTCGATGAGCTTCCCTCCAAGCTAAGCTAGTGGTTTCAAATCACAATTCAAAAACGCCTGTCTAATGGGAAAATTACAATGATGGAAATCTGATCCAAAACGGATGTAGATCCCTCCTACCATCAACCACTTAATGGCGACCTTATATCCATTTTGTCAGAAGGAACAACTTGGATTTTCCAACCTGTCAACATTAATTTCCTTGATCACACCTTAGATTCTCGAAGGAAAAATGAGAGGGTGGCACCTCTCCCTTCCTGGAATGTGCACCATGTGTGTTAATCAACTAGCACATGCTAAGGTGGAGCGATGCTCTTGCATCAAGAGGTGTTAAAGAAAATATAATATTTGGGTGGCCATGAGTGTTGGCACCCTGGTTACGAATGAAGGAAGAATGCTTGGGTGCATTCAAAAGAAACTTCTAGTTTCATATGTGATGATATGGGATCATGATCATCCTATAGCGAGAAGCATAGTCCTGTTGTAAGAGTGAATGAGGATGAATAAGACACATGATGAAGAGGTTGGTTGAACTCCAACACATCATAGAAAGATGTTTTTCATAAGTATGGTAAACTTGAGATCAATGCAAGGGTGCATGGTAAGTGAATGTGGCCATGGATATTGGCACCTTGGATTAAATTCACTTAATGTTGAACTACATTTTGAAAGGTTTGGTATGATGAAATGATGCATAGGTAAGGAATGTGGTTTCCTTTCATGTTTTTATAGATGTCATTTGAATGTTAGCATGCACAATTTAAGAATTGCTTATGATGTCATTGTAAAGGTTCATGGGAAAATAACAATTTGTTTGGCTGATTGAAGTTGAAAGTGCAGCAAGAAAAGAGTCTTGGATATGGAAATGTTGTAAGTCCATAAGGAAGACCAAATTTCCTGCTGATCCAAACTACAAGGAATGGTATTTTCCTTTTGGAGCAAATGAATTTGATTGTTAGTAAGCACGGTTCAGAAATTGTTTTTGAACCACTGCAAGCGTGCAATGAAAATATAATGTGCATGGGAACTAACAATTTGTTTTGATGAGGAATGTTGAAATGGAAGGAAGAGAAGGGTCTTGGATATGGAAGTGTTGTAATCCCATAAGGAAGACCAATTGCATGTTGAGTGTTGAAACAGATTTTGAATTTTTAATCTTAAAAATGGAAAATATTGTATCTTTGAGACTTTACATCATATAAATTTTCGAAAAACAAAAAATTCATATCTAACAAAGTCATGATGCCTTTATGGTTCATTATTCGAACGAAGAATAATTAAAAATCCAAAAAAAAAATATAAGTTTTCTAATATCATGCGAAAGAATATTTTACAACGGGCATTGATTCAAAGTTAAGGTATATCAATCTGCGTCGGGAAATCGGGATTCGGAGTTTTGAATGAACAAATGTTCAACACAATTTAAATAGCGAAACCCCAATCCCCGATATCCCGATTATTAATCCTTAATTAAAAAAAAAAACATCATTTACTTAAATCCGTTTTAAAATGGGTTTAAACTCTAAGATAATCTAATCGCAAAATCGGGATTCGCGATTTTGTAAGAACAAATAAACTTAACATCGTTTTCTCCGATTCCCCGAACCCCGATCGTAATTAATTCTTAAGTTTTGACAGTAATCTAATTACTGTTAAGTATGATTAAGAATGACTAATCATATCGGGAAATCGTCATTCGCGATTCTGTGAATAGAATTTTTCACGTTATCAAATGTCCCGATCTCCCGATCCCCGATTTCCCGATTTCCGAACTCTTAATTAATGAAACTCTGAAAGGATAATTTGAATTAATTAAGATAATTAAATGATTAACTTAATTAATAGATCGCGATTTCGGCGATCGGGCTTTTATGATGATTCATTTTCTTGATATCGAAAATCCCGAAACTCCGATGAAAGGATTTAAAATCGTGAGCCAGCATTAATGTTAATTAACCACTCTGTAAAGCAAATATTAAGGTTTAAGAAATGTTTGATAAATGGATATTAATACGATAATATTCCAATTTGGTAAGCTTCTATTATTTTTAAAAAAATATTGTAAAGAACTTAAGTACAAACATTTAATGCGAATTATTGGGAATATCTTTGCATTTAATTCATAATAGATGAACAAATCTCGAGGATTTTGCGATATATACGAAATGATTTTTAAAACGTTTATATTTCTGTGAAGCCGAATGCTGCTCTGTTTCAGGTTTTCAAGTGAATGCAGAGTTCTTCTCTTCTTCTGAGCTGCTCCACTGTTGACAGTTCTGTTTGCTTCGGGATCTTGCTGCTAAATTATGGCACCCAAAAAGGCCTCAAAGAAATCTGAAGAACCACCGGAAAATGATATCATTTCAGATACTACGGCAGCTGGAGTAATACACAATGTTAAATCATGGGATGCAATTGCAAAGAAAATGGAAGATGAGCTTTCATTTTCGGATGACGATGAGGAAAATCATCTCCGAGACATAGCCCAGACAGGTCTTCATAAAGTTGTTGCGCGCCCGAGACTGTTTTCATATACAGACATGGTTATCTGGGCACTCGATAAGGTAGACGTTCCAACAAGGAGCATATTGAACAAGCAAAGCGAGGTCATCGGCTCATTCAGGCCCGAACATATACAAGTAATGTATAAATTATCACCCATACATAAGCATACTTTAAATTCCGAGTTTTTAGCCGCATTTCAACAAAAAGAATGCGTTGAAGGAGGCCAGACATACTCGGACATAATAAAAGAATGGGCTAGAGATAAAAACAAATTTAGGGCCGATGCACAGGGGATATATGCCACTGCTTCATTGAATGATTATATGAGATATTTAGCAATGATGTTATGCAGAC